>JAJMLH010000034.1:0-137071 GCA_030569615.1 Ogataea rishiriensis | reverse complement strand
ACACTACTCGGTCAGGCTCTTAGCAGCTTAACTACAGTTGATCGGACGGGAAACGGTGCTTTCTGCTAGATATGGCCGCAACCGAAATGGTATGAAAAGTAAAGTGCCAGCATCGTATTTTGTGCAAAATGGACGGTTTTTTTTTTGCAGAGGGCGACGTATCGACGACAAGGTACAAAACACATCGCAGTTGTGCAAAGGGTTACACAGCCTCAAAAGAGAATCGTCCGTTTTAAGTACACGTAACTTCATACGTAATGCTATTTTTTTAATTTGCTCACTTGCACAGCCCACGATTGTATGCTTTACTACTTCAGGCCAAAAAGGGCATGCTACCGCTTCTCTTGTTCCTCCTTTGGGCTATAAAAAGGCCCCCTCATTCCCTTGTCCCTTTCTTCCCTCTATACCTCACTTTATTTCTTTCTTCTTTCTATTTTCTGTTTTCCTCTTCTCTACAACGATCTCTACACTATATCATGATACCAAGTGCTAGACAACAATGAACTAGCACATCAAAGACGAAATAAGTTACTTATACACCGATCAACTCGACTGTTCCACTCTTCCTCTGAACTAACACCCTTGTTTAGGCTCTTTGAAAAGCCTGCGCCTTGTCTCTCCAACAAACCGCAACAGAAACAACAACAACATCGACAGCAGCATCGTCTGCAACGGCATCATCAACCCGATTAAAACCTACACGCGCCGTAGAAGACCTTGCCATTGTTGGTGATACTTCTGTCGTGAGTTGGGGATGGTCCCCTTTTTGCTTCTGTTGTCTTGAGCTCTACCCTTTGAACACCTTCATTCCCAACAACAAAAACATCCCAACATGGTCAGCTCCAGTAGCGTCTGCAACAGCATTATCAACCCGATTAAAACCTACACGCGCCGTAGAAGACCTTGCCATTGTTGAAGCTACTTCTGCTGGATGTTGGGTTGGTTCTTCCTTTGTTTCCTCCCTGATCTCACTGTTTTACAGAAAAAAAAGAAAGAAGAAGATACAGATGAAAAAAGAAAAAAAAGAACCCCCTTGCTGCTTTGTCTTGTCAGATCCAGGTCAATCACATCATTGGACAATCGTCCCATCTCTCAACTTTCGATATGTGTTTACTCACTGTTCGAGTTGAACCTAGGAGGTGTTGGCTGTTGTCTTTGGTTGATTTGTTTGGATCATTTCGAAACAAAGCAAGTGAGGGTACACATGGGAGAAAGAAACGGTGAGTCAGGGTACAACCTCAACATTGAGCTTATCTGCCTCTTTGAAAGTCTTGACGATGAGGATGTCCTGTGTGACAATAACACCACTAAGGAAGAAACTGTGGTTGAGGGTGAGGGTTAAAGAGGATACTGTCTCTTGTTTTGGATGATACTGTTTGTTTCTTGTCTTTGTAACTTGTCTTCTTTTGCTCTTGTTCATGGCCATATTTGACAAAAGAATGTTGATCATGAACAGGCAATTGTACGTCTCGGACTGGACCAACCACTGCGCTTTGGGTCTAAAAGCCCATCGCGTTCCGTTTTACGGTAAAATACAAAACAAAAAGAGGAAACGAATTATTGCTGCGTTGTTGAGACTATAAAGCAGTGAACTTGAGCCGTTTCTTCTTTTTTTTATGGGGGATTCATCTTCTAAAGACTGGTATTTGCATATCGGTCTTTGGGAGGTGAATCCCCCTTTTTTTTTTGGTTTTTTTTTTGGCCCTTTGTCTCCAGTTTGATTCAAGACTTTGAAGAGTCACTACTTTATATTGTCTGTATCGCCTAGCATACGTATCTATCATTAATTAATAGATGGCTGCCCGTTATAAACAGGGTCAAACGGTCACATGAATAAACATAGTCGTCTTTTGTTTCGTCCTGGTCGCATAAGGCAAGACGAGTGTTTGCCTCAACAACTCTTCAAACGATCAACAAACTAAGCCCAATTAAGTGCATTAGTTTCATCTTATTTTTTCTCTTTGATACTATCTTCGGCCTCTTTTCTTTCGAACCTGTTCAGATTTGACTCAAAAAAACCTATTTGGTTCGTTTTGTCGCTGATGAGTAAATGAAGGCAGGCTCCTGTGAGTATTGGAACAAAGTTGATCTGGATTATGGTCACCAGATTGCTAATGAGGGGAAGCAACAGCTAGAGTTCTCATGTAATCATAATCACCATCGTAGTGTTGTACAGATCTTACTATTCCTGTATTTGACAATACACAAATTTTACTTTGTTCACACTAGACACAGAAGGAAAAAGCTGAAATTAAGAGATGAGTTGAAAGGCTGATACGAATAACGCTGAGCTTTTCGATCTAAGAAAGACACAATCAATGTTCGAACAAATAGTCTAGCCTTTTGTTACCATCATTTCTGTGAGTAGCAAGGTAATCTTCCTTTTCCTTATCGGTGAAGCTATCCCACTTTTCTGTCTTTGTCTTGTTTCTCCTAATGTAGTAGATTTTAGTTAAGACGAACAACGCAATGTTCATAATACAAATACCAATAATTGCCCTGTTACCTCTGAAGTAGTACGGAGCATCGTCACTTCTGTAGATGTAACTGCCGGCAATACCAGCAAGTTGCACCCCAATGTTTGACATTGGTGACGAGATGGCTCTTGCTCTGACTGAATAGGAAGCACGAGAACACCAAGAGACAATAATTGCTTGGGAGGAAGGATTACCAATGGCGAAGAACATAATCACGTACTGAGCCCACGGGCTCAATGTGTCCGCATGGACATATTCGACAACAACAACAATGAGGATCCAAATTTGCTGAAGGGCAGCAACTAACGATCTTTCATCCAGGGCTTCGGAAAGTAACGTGATAAGGACGATGGTGATCGCAGTCATGACCTCAATTGGAATGTTCAAGTAGATGATCGCATCTCTACTGAAGTCTAAAGCTTTCAAGTTGATGTTTAGATAAGCTTTGATTGGATTCTGAGGAATTTCAAACACAAATGACAGTATGAACAATGGCCATAGATCGAAGTCTGAAAGTGTCTTGAGAAACTGTTTGAATGTGACGGCTTCTCTGTTATGCATGTCTGACTTTGTAGGATCGTCTCTCAAAAGCCTGTTGGTGATTATCTTTTCCTCCCTTTCTGTAAACACACCCGTCTTGTTCCATCTAGTCTTGGTTTGAGTCGGTCCTGGTACCATAAAGAAGAAAGAAGCCAGACCAAGTGCCAATGTGATCAAACCATCAAACAAGAACAACCATCTCCAACCCTCCTTTCCGTGAAGACCGACCTTCAAGAACCCAATAGCCAGTAAATTGCTGATGACACCAGAGAGGGCATCGGTTAGCCAAAATAAGGATAGACGAAATGATAGTTGACTTCTTGTGTAGAAGTAGGACAAGTATTGGACACAGTCACCAATAAACCCACCTTGGGCAACACCGATCAGGAATCTGAGGGCCAAGTAAGAACCTCTTCCATCAAGGAAAAATTGGAAAAGTGCAATCAAACTCCAAATAATGACCTGCAACGGAATCCACCAATCTGGTCCAATTCTTTTACCCAACAACTGGGAAGGGATCTCCGAAATGATAAAACCAATGGACCTCAAGGTGTTTCCCAAGTTGTAATCATCGGTGGTAATTTTGATGTCACCCAATAATCCACCTGCAACCGCTGAGCTTAAATTACCCCTATCCAAGTTTAAAGCAAAAAACAAGGTACAAACAACGGTGAATATTCTGAAGTCAATCTTTCTGGTAATTGCTCTGTCCTCTTTGAAAGTCCATCTAAGGAATGGATCAAAAGCGTTGTAATTCTCGTACTTCTTTGGGGGATAGTAATACTTCCTAACAATGTCGAAGTCCGGTTCTTCAAAAAGAGATAGTCTGGTAGCAATCTTGTTGTCATCATCTCTCTTTCTAAATACACTCTTCAAGTGTTTAAACTTCGAGCTCAACTTTTCGTCAAAGATTATGGCTGGAGCTAGCTCATCAATATCTGTTGGCTTATAAACAATGTAACCGTCTTCACTGTCTGTGGACGAAACGATTACTTCGGTGTTCTCAACTTCTGGGCCCTTTGAGGGTCCTGTGATGCTTGTGTAGTCTTCAATACCCATTACCACTATATGACTTAGTTTATTTTGTGACACCTCTTTTTCAGAAGTCTTGGTCTTCGAATTGGAGAAAAGAGCATTTGGGTCGACTTATATACAAGGGTGGCAATTCAAGCAGGATGTTGTGGTAGCACATAGTGCAATGGCCGATTCCAATACTTTTCCTTCTTTTCAGCCACTGTGGTAAGAGACAAACCACACCTAGAAAAAAAGAATCAATCAGTTTGAACCTAGGCTTAATTACTAAAACAGTTGGCTTATTAATGTCCATTGTGACAACGGTATATCATCACGGGATAGTATGCCTCCGCGGGACAGATGCCATCAAAAAGAGTGAGTATCTAATCTGCTTGAAAACGGCACCCAAGAAAATGATTATCATGCTGAATTTGCATTTGCTGGCTTCCAACTCCTCATTTGCTCCCAAAGCTTTGGCAATCCATTTTAGGTACGAGCGAGGCAATCTATCCCAAGCTTGCATCCGCCACAGTTAGCGTGGAAACGTGACAGTGTATCGATCTCAGGCTCTCTCTGCGCGTAGATAAGGCTTTGCTACAGCCGCACCTCGCGGGATGGGGATAATAAGCATCGGAACGAGATAGCAAAAGAAGGGATCAACGTGGTGGCTTCCACGATAGCATGGCTCCACTCTATGGTGCAATCCCAGAGCTGAGCAGCCTCAGTCAGAGCAGCTTTATTATATGGCAACGACTTAATAGGTCGTAAAGTGGTGGCATCACAAGAAAACCTTGAACCATTTTCAAAGCTATCGCAGCTTTTTTTAGCACCACAATAGTATCTCCTTTGGTCTTATCTCCGATCGTCTGCCGAAAAAAGAAACTATTCCAAGACTCTTGGCTGAAATCTCTAAACTGTAGTGGTGGCTTTTATGTGTGGTTCACTGACTTCGATAAGAAGGAGAGTGCGTCCAACGGAAAGAGTTACATAAAATAAAGTAGGCATATTTGTAGGCGTTTGACTATAACTTGCTGGAAAAGAAGCGTAGACGGACTTAATTCAAAAGCTTGGCAAACTCATCAGGCTTGTAAGGTCTCTTTCTTCCAAACTCGGGCTGTTCCCAGAAACTGGCCATAATGGTTCTATCACCAAAAGTGTAAGGATTTCTACCGTGGTAGACAGAGTAGTTATCCAAAAACAGAATATCTCCATCAGCAAACCTATGAGTATATTCCAACTCTTCAGACTGTTCAAACAGGTAATCTAAGTATTTTTCAGGAATATCTTCTCCGTTACCGTACGTGACTAATGGTGGAGTCAAATTGGAGATCTCAGCTTCCGACAGCCCTTGTTTGCTCTTGTAATAGCCACTGTAGTAAGTAGGCAAACTGCTAAAAATAACAGGGTGAGAAGTGAAAGGATGAATCTCAACAATGTTGTTTTTCTGATGAACTATCATATCATTTTTCTCATCAAACTCGATCCATTTGCTCACACGTTCATTAGCTAGCTTTGTTGCCTTTGCTTTTAGAAGTTTAATGTCACCATTAGCCAGATCTTCCTCTGTGATGTATCTCCCAAATGCGTTCTTGTCGGTCCATGAGATTTTGAACTTGGAATCCTGAGAAACAGCATAGCTAAACTTTTGAGAAAGATGGTTACCTTCTTTAATGTAAAGTTCTCTGATGAACTCGGGGTACTTCTCGTTGACCTTGTCAAACAACTCTGTGGCATGTGTTGTTGTGGACTCACCTCCAGGCAATCTGGGAGCATTTTGTGCGAAGAATGTGAGTATGTGAGGGTAATCAGTGTACCTTGAGAACTCCTGGTGGGAGCTCAACTTGTCCAAGTTCCTACCTGGCTCTTCGTCGTTACCAACGGTACTGACTGCCTCTTTGACCCTCTTTCTCGTTGCTAGCAACCCAACCTGGTCAAACTCCTTATAGTTCTGACTTTTGAAAAGGCTGCGCATTATTTGTGAGAAGAGCTCTGGGTCAGTTGATCTCAAGTTTCTCACTATGAGTAAACCATGAGCATCCACAAGGTTTCTGAACGTTCCAGATTTTCCAAAATCGTGGAAGAACTCATTGATGGCTGTGCTGGTTTCTTCGTTGTTTTCAGAACCGTCAAAGGTTAACGAATCAACTGTAAGTATGTAGCTAACTGGGTATTCCACCCCTCTAACGATTCTGACATTATCCAGCGGTTCCTTGATAAGTTGGACGGACTTGTCTTGATAATTTCCTGAGATTTTTTCAGGACTAATTTTGAAAGTGGACGATGGCATGGTAGAATGACGATGCTAACCAGTTGGGGCGTTGTCCTATGAAAGATTACTAGCCTCACAATGTGGAACTTTTTACACTGAAGAGATTGAATAGAAAAGATACTTTGTAACTGTAAAGTCAGATCAGACAGATCAAACAAGAGGTTGGACTACAGAGACTAGAGAATGTGCGTGATCATCCATCCTCGAAGGGCTATTGAGAAAGAAGCGCACGCAGGGCTGAAATGGTCTTCCAGTGGAAAGATCTCCGCCTTGTCATTCAACTGTGGCTCTTTGCACAAAAGAGAAGAGAAAATGAGTACTGGACGGACCTTTGACCTAGCTGGAGATGAAGGGAGTCAAAGTTGGAGATTATCATCGCTGCTCGTCAGCCATACTTCTTCTTCTCTTTTTTCCTCCTTTTCGAGCCATCTCATAGTATATCGTGCTACCAGGAATCTAATAGGAGCATAAAACTACATCCAATATTACCACCATGTCCGAACAAATCTTTACTTTAAAATGGGGGATTGTTGGTTTAGGTCAATTTGCTGTCAAATGGACTAATGATGCCTTCACAAATTATCAGTCTGACCTTATCAACGGCAAGGAGATAACTCACAGACTGAACGCAGTCGTCTCGAGCTCCTCGTTAGACAAAGCAGAATCATTCTTAAAACAACTAGACGGGAGCATTACAGGTCTCAAGGAAGTGTACGACAGCTACGAAGACTTTTTACAAGATGACAATATTGATATAGTCTACATCGCTGCTCCTAATGCTTTTCACTATCCATTGGCAGTCAAGGCGTTAAAGGCAAAGAAACACGTTCTTGTTGAAAAGACTTTTACAATCAATCATGAACAGGCAGCGAACCTAAAAAAAATAGCTTTTGATAACGGACGTTTTATTCTAGATGGCTTGTGGACAAGGTATCTTCCAACCATGAAGCAACTGCAAAATCTGATTCTCAACGATGGGATAATTGGTAAGCTTCGTAGAGTTAGTGCTGACTTGAGCCATGACTGTCCGTTTGTGGAAGACTCAAGGCTCTACAATCCAAATTTGGGTGGGGGCGTGTTACTCGACAATTTGATCTATGCCTTTTCCTGGGTTGACCTTTTGCTTGTTCGTCACTCCAACGTTGAACCAACTGTGAGAAGCTGGAGTTTGAAGTTGGATCAGCTTCCAAGCATTGACATATCGACTCACATCATAGTAGGTTTTGAAGATCTCCAAGCGGTCGGAATAGCCTCTGGATCCTTCAACGTTGAGTCTCCAAGCGAAAGTGTTTTGATCGAGGGTAGTCTGGGATACATAAGAGTTGACAAGGCCTCAAGACCAAGTAAGGCAACCCTGTATCTTGAGGGAAGCAAAAAAGGGGTGCCATTGGATCTCATTAGTTTCGAAGGAATTGGATACTATTTTGAGGCAAACATAGCGGCAGTTAGTATAAGGGATGGATTGCTGGAACCGAAGGAACATCCGCTGGACTGTTCAATAAGAATTTCAAAGATTTTTGATCAAGTGAAGAGCAGTAATGGTATTGGGTTTCCCGTTGGTGTTGAAGAAGTTTAATATTGAAAAGTGTAGCTCTTGCAATCTCTCGGTGCTTCTACTTGGCCTTGGTAGTATTAGGGATACTTTCTCTGAACTTT
This sequence comes from Ogataea rishiriensis, assembly GCA_030569615.1. Lineage (NCBI taxonomy): Eukaryota > Fungi > Ascomycota > Pichiomycetes > Pichiales > Pichiaceae > Ogataea > Ogataea rishiriensis. Next base: position 129,115 of record JAJMLH010000034.1, on the reverse strand, counting down.
TTATTAGATATAAGTTTAGTATAAATATTGGAGAACACCTCATATTTAAACTTACAGTTGTACAAAGCAGAAAAAAGCTGAAATGGACCAGTCCTGGAAGCCAAGTCTGGTATCTCTTTTTCAACCACTATAAGCCCTCATAACCTTCAAATTCCACTTCACTATACAGCTTGGATTCCTTGTCCAAGTACGGGCGTTCAGCCTGAGCAATCACTCTGGTACCATGTCTAGTTCTTGGGAAATAGTCAAACACGCCGGTATGGAAGTGAGATCTGTTGTCCCAGATGGCAATTGCATTCTTGGTCCATTTTATACGGCACTGAAACTGCAATGCTCTTCTGACGTGGTCAAACAAGTATTCCAGGATTTGACTGCTTAGTCTTGGCTCCAAACCAACAATCTCAGTGGTGAAATTCTCCGCAATGTATAGGGATTTCAAACCTGTTGTTGGGTTGGTTCTCACAAGTGGATGTTCTGTGACAAATGCTGGTCTTCTAGTCTGTTGTCCTTGAGACTCGGCAAGTGCCTGTTGACCTAAACCTGAGCTTCTTGCCTTCAAGGTTTCCAAGAACTCTCTAAACTGAGGATCTAGCTGTTCGTAAACTAAGTAACCATTGGCAAATAATGTGTCACCACCAATGATATCATCATTGTCGGCAGTTGGCAAAACGTCAAATCTCATGGTTGTAATTCCAGCACTGTTTAGCTCGTACGGAACATCCGAATGCCAAACTTGCGAGCTCAACCCGTTGACTGAGTTTCCATCTTTGTAGACAGGATGAACCCATGGTAGGTCAGGAATGATACCACTCTGCTGGTGAATGTGAGGCTCGCCAAAGTATGAAGTAAACTTGATTTGTTCCCGAATATGAAGATCATCCTGATCTCTGAGTAGAACCACCCCTCTTTCTGAGGCAAGTCTGGATAGTTCATCCTTTTGCTGGTCTGTAAGATCTGTCAACTTGAGGCCAACTAGCTCAGTACCGCAGTACGGAGTCAAGTGAATCACTTTCTTGGCGGCTTTTAGAAGAGAACTTTTCTTTGGGTCAGATAGGGTGCCTCTGTCAATAAAGCCTGATCTCTCAACGTAGGGCTCCATCTTCCACTGCTTATAGTTTGGGTACTGGACACCTTGCTCCCTGGCATATAGGTATGGGGACACATCTGTTGGTGTCTTGTAGCCAGGAAATGCATCCTTCAATTCTGCAGGGATGGAAAAATCGAATGGTTTGTTTGGCCATTCAGACTTTTCTTGGCTGGTTTCCTCCTTGGCTTGGTTTCCTCTTAGTACCAGCTTTGGGTATGGAGTTTCCTTTTTAAATTGTGGTTTGGCCGTGGCGGTGGTAGCGATACTCATTTTTCTAGCAGCTTTTGGTCGATGTCATCTACTCAACAGTTTGGCTTATTATGATACTAGGGATTGTAGCTAATCATTTAATTTATGCTGCAAGAGCTGGAAGTTATATAGGGTAATATACAGGTGACTGAGTGTGAGACATCTTAGTAATTATATTGAACCCTCGAGTCTCTTTTGCGCTCACAAAAAATCACTCAAAAATCGTGATTTTGAGTTGAGGTTTGGTCATCTCCTTTGCAGGAATATCTTTTGTCTGGAGAAATGGCAAGAGATGAAAAATGTGTAATTTTGACCCTTGGTAGCAGCAGCCCCTGTTGAGAAAACTGTGGTTTTTTCCACAAGAGGGGAAAGGGAGCCTGTGGTATTCCCCGTCCTGTTCTGATGCTCGCATGGCCCAACGTCCTCCCGCCACGCCACATTGTCCCGTTGGCGGAAATGCGGCTTCAGTCTGCAAGGCTGTGCATCACCTTCTCAAGCTATTTTCTCCGATGGTTCAATAACTCCGCCAAATCTCTTGGGATGATAAGATCTGCTACAATGAAATGTTTTCCTGGTGCTCTTGGCTAATTCACTCTTGAGATGAGGAGTAGTCAGAGCTCAATGAGGCAACTGTCAATCACGTGTCATGTCATGTCATGTCATGTCAAGTCATACTTACCAATCCTCTTTGAACTGTCTTTATTAGTTCCACAGTTTGCAAGAACTCTAGAGTCCGCCCAGCAACACAGCCTCAAATATGATACCAGGATCTTTGAGACCGTCCGTATGAAAGTACACGTAACTACATACGTAATGTTTTTTTTACAACTTGCACACTTGCACAAATGACCCCAGAAAAGATTACGTGATAGTTAACGTGAGCTAACAAGGCATTCTAGGGCTGTGCTGTTGCGGTTGTTTCCGGCCCCAGAATTTTGTAAACTCCGCTTTGCTTTTTGAAACTTGCCGGAAGTGCCAGGATAAGGAAGTAAAAGGTGAGCGATGATTGCTCTTGCTCTTGTATGGATCTCTATCTTTCTAGCAAGTTTGAATCCAAATTGGGTCCAATTGATTTAGAACAACAAGCGTACAATCAGCAATCAAACGTTTTAGAAGTTCCTCTTGTCAAAAGTCTGCTTGTTAAAAACTCGTTCTGCTCTATCATCTCCCCCTACAGCATTACAAGCCAACCTCACATATCAACTATCAAGAATGTCAATCGCAGCTAAAACTCCACCACCAGCAGACAAGATTACTCTCTTTTCTCCTGAATACTTTGCAGCATGTGCAGTGGGAGGTTTTCTTGCCTGTGCTCCAACCCATTCTGGAATCTTACCACTCGACTTGGTCAAGTGTAGATCCCAGGTTCAACCGGGTATATACCCTGGAACGGTTTCTGGAATTACTTCAATTATAAAGACTGAAGGTTTTTTCAGAATTTTCAGTGGATTCGGCCCAACTTTTATAGGTTATGGTTTACAAGGTGCTGGAAAATACGGATTTTATGAACTTTTCAAAAAAAGATACAGCGATTTCTTTGGTGTTTCAAACTCCCTAGTTTATGTTGCCGCTTCTGCATCTGCCGAATTCCTTGCTGATCTGATGTTGTGTCCTTTTGAATCCATGAAGGTCAAGATTCAAACCACGATTCCCCCAAAGGTTGTCACTGGATTGTATTCAAACCTTTATTCTGGATTGGTTCCACTATGGTTTAGACAGATCCCATACACCTGTGTCAAGTTCACCTCTTTTGAGAAAATCGTTGAGATTATCTATGACAAGTTTTTGACCAAGCCTAAGGACCAATACACAAAGCTTCAACAGACTGGTGTCTCATTTGCCGGTGGTTACGTTGCTGGTATCTTCTGCGCCATTGTCTCACATCCTGCCGATGTTATGGTTTCGTTGATCAACAATGAGTCCTCGCTAAAGAGTAGCGATGTTGGAATGGCAAGTAAAGTTGGAACAATCTATAAGAGGATTGGATTTGCAGGATTGTGGAATGGATTGCCTGTTAGAATTGTCATGATTGGTACTTTGACTGGATTCCAATGGTTGATCTACGATTCTTTCAAGGTTTCAATTGGATTACCAACAACTGGTCACTGATTGCTCAATTTTCTTTTTGTTTTCATATATTATTCCTTTGAGTTATTATAGAACGGAACCGAAGCGAAACAGTGTTTTTTTCCAGTACCTTTGTGTTCGCGTGTATTTTCTTTTTTGTTCTCTCTTTGTTAGTTATTTCAAGTTACGGCTCACTATTATGGGTTGTCAATATCGTTGTCAAGGCAAAACGGACTTGATTCAGTTGTAAGTGCGATGAAAAATGTAAATCTGTATAACAAACTGTAAACCTTGTAAAATAAATATATATGTTGTTGTGGGGCGCAGAGATGTAAGAAGGAATCAAACCATCCATTCCGACCATCTTCTTCTCTGCAAGTAGACAAACAATCCCAACCCAAACAGGGCAAAAAACACAAACATGTTGGTGGAAGATTTGAAGATAAAAGGTTCAGAGACAGGCTTCATCGCTTTCAACCGCTGCTCTTGAACCTTTCTAAACTCATGATAGTTCCTAAACTTCTTCTTGACGGTGGTGATCCCACCAACCTTATTCCTATTGGTACTCCTCTTCTTGGTCTTCTTCCTCTTGGTCTTCAACTGGCCATCAGTATCATCCTCGTCTCCTTCTTCTTCTTCTTCTTCACCAGCTTCCACTCCTTGTTCCATGGTCGAAACAGAGGTGTTGTTGTTGGTTGAAACCTCGTTAGATTCATCCACCCTTCCCATACAGCACGGTATCAGCATATCATGGGCATAGTCTGAATGGAAGACATCATCAAAGGATTTGGTAGCATCCACACCGGCACAATCAAATAGAACCTCTGCTCCACCCGGATGGGAGTCCACTATGTTTGTAACGTCGTACACTTTACCATGGATGATCATCCAGATGTCGTCCCTTGTTGTATGCGATGCCACTTGATCTAGCGTGAATGTTTCTGATGGTACGCTTGGGTCCAAATCGATCTGGTCGGTGGAGGGCGAAACCTTTGGGAAGAGGTATGAAGAGATTCTTCTCAGATATGCCATTGTTGTTGATGGTTGATCCAAGATTGCTTTGTCGGCAATAGTACCTGATACTGGCTTGGATTGCTTTGAGCGAGAGACTTTTTTCGATCGCAGTTTCTTTTTTCTTGGAGTTTGCGGTGAAGGAGATTGTGAAGGACTAGTCGCTCTTGTCGGCCTTCTTGCTGATTGCGGTTGCTGTTGTGGAGGTTGTAATTCGGGCGTCGGTATCTCTGTCATGCTGATGCTATGTGGTGTAATCGTGGAACTGTTGTTGATGCTGCTGATGTGCGTTGGATCATTGATATCTTCTGCTATTGTTGTCGTTGTGGCTGTGGTGATTCCCGATAAGGTGGGAACGTTTGCAAGAGTGGTTCTCATTTGGATGATCATGATCTTTTTTTTGATACTATAAACTCATAGGGAGGGAAGCAACGTTGTATAGTGAGTGTTGTTCCTACTTGTTTTTCAAATGGATTATGCGGAAAGGGATGCAAAGAGTGAGGGTGAGAGATGGTGATTGGCAATGGTGGTGCTGCCTATCTATCCATGTAGGTATGCAGGTATGGAGGGTGGTTGCTGTATGTATGGAATGCAGTGGAGCGAGGGAGATGACCTGTGGAATTAGAGATTATCTTGAATGCTCATATGGCTATAAAATATGTCAAAGACCTTCCATGGAGACAATGCAAGGGATAAAAGGATCATATATGGATACCAACAGTAATGTCTGGTTGTTGTCAAACTGCTGTCTATTAATCCTCCTTATTAAAGAAAACGAACAAAAATTTGGCGGTTCAAAATTTTAGTATTGGGTACACGACTTCTGTCTCTCCTGAGCGCTACAACTGAGGGGTTCTTCTTGGTTGGTTGTTGGCTGTTACTCTGCTGGTTGTTGTTTTGTTACCACTGAACACCCGTTCAATCCATCACCACTTCACAATGCTTGTCCAGAAACTAGCTACAAGTAACAGACTGCTGCTCAAAAGAAGCATTGTCTCCTTCAGCGCTGCGGGAAGAAGAACCTCACTGGCTGCTACTGCTTCTTCGGTCTCCTCCATTACCAGGCTTGGATTCACCAGGTTCAACTCAACAGCTGCTTATGAAGAGGCCATCCAGTTGATCAGACAGGACCTCAAGAAGAACATCAGACTAAAGGCAGATGCCCTTGAGAAGAGTGTCATTAGAAGCATCCTCACAGAGGTGAAGAACCTCGAGATGGAGCACTACGACAAGACCAAGGATGAATTCCAACTCTACGACTTGTTTTCCAAGATGATCAAGCAGAGAAAGGAGACAGCTGAGATCTATTTGAAAGAAGGCTCTCCCGATAGGTTCAAACAGGTTGCATTGAACGAACTGAGAGAGGTTGAATACGTTCAGAAGTATCTTGAAACTTTACCTGTTGCTTCTCCCCAGGAGGTTGATGCCAAGGTGTTGGAGATTGGTAAGGCCATGGAGAAAGATGGACTGTTACAATCTTCAAAATCGTTGTTTGCAAGAATCCCTTGGAAAAGCATCCAGTCAGATTGGAGAGCCTCAAAGAGTTCTGTTACTGCTAGTGTCAACAGAGTCTACGAACAGTTGAAATAGAAAAGAGCGGTGTACTTAGTTACAAAAAAACCTTAGTTAGCTCGCCAGCAATAGTATATATTTTATTTATTTATCTTTATCGAAACATACGGTGAGAGAGGTCAGTTCTTTCCGGCCTGTTGAACCAAATCCAAAAACTTCTCCTTTGTAATCTCATTCATTAATTCCTTCTTCTTTGTATGTCCAATCTTCTCATTGCTTAGCTCTTTGGTGGTCTCAGTCTGCGTCTGTAGCAAAACGTTGAACAATTTGATGACACCCCTCTGGGCAACCTTTTTGAACTGTTTTTCCCTATCCAAGATCTCTCTAGCTTTCAAATCGTCAGTTGGTAGGAGATCCTTCACCCTGTTAGCAGTGAGCTTTGCCTTCTTCTCGGCTAGAATCAACCTCTTTGCTTTTTGTTCCAACTTGTCATTTTCTAGCTTCTTGAGTTGGTTCTTTGATCTTGCCAAGATTGGATCTTTTCTATCGTATGCTTTCAAACGGGTGTCCAATAGGGCATTCATGGCTTTTGAAAAGTCGGTTGAACCATCGTTGTTCTTTCCTAGCTTTCCCTTTTTCTTTGCAAGTTTAGGTATGTCTGTGTCTGAATCTGAGCCTGAGTCTGAATCTGAGTTTGAGTCTGAGTCTGAGTCTGAGTCTGAATCAGAACCTATACTTTCTTCGTCGGAGTTCGCCACCTGTTCGTCGTCATTGTCTAAGTCTAGCTCTTCTCCAGCGCTACTTTCATCTTCCTGGTCTTGTTCTTGTTCTTCCACCTTTTTCCTGTTGGTGACTGGCTTTTTAGTGTGTTTCAAAGCTGTCTCTTTGCTGATGCTGCTGTTGCTGCTGCTCAGCTTCATCGTTGCCTTTGGCTTTCCTGCCGAGGTGATCTTTTGTTTCTTTATGCTTGACATTGTAATGTATCCTTGTTTCGCTAAATCAGAATCTAAAGCTCTTGGCACTTGATTTACGAGTCCGTTTCAATCCCAGTCAGATAAAGAAGTTTACAAAAGGACAAATCCTGGTAATTTTTCACTGGTGTGAATTTTTTCCAATTTTTAAATTTTTTGTTATGTTTCGTTTTTTGGCTGTGCAAACACAGCCTTGAACATGGCCTGTTTTCGGTCCATCCCCCCTTTTAATCCAAAAATTGTATGATGAGGAATCCAAATTAAAAAACAGAGTTTAGGCTGGGAAGAGGGTCAAAGTATTGGTTTCATTAAAATAGCGTGAGTGGTATCGGTTTACATTTTGTCACCTAATATACATATAAACAACTGTAGGTAGTGAGCTCTTCAAATCAACAAGCTTCCAAGATCATCGTTGATTGACCGCATCAACACCATGGTTGTGTCTATCACCTTAACCTTATGCCTGGTGAATTTATATACCAAGCCACCGATAATTGCACCAATTATAACCGCCAGACAGCAGATAACAATAGCAACGTATTTTCTTCTTTTAGAATTGGCAATTCCTTGTTTGCCACTGTGGTTGTTGACGCTGTTATAACTGGAAAAGGTCCAAATTGACGATCTTCTGCTGTTCCTTCTCCTGCTGCTCCTCCTCTTTGTTAGCCTGTTTAGTCCTTTCCAACTCCTTCCAATGGAATCTGCAATGCTCAACATTCGACTGTTGGATGACGAGATGGATGATCTATTACCACCAAAGGATTTGAGCTGATCAGGCACACCAATTTCGTTGTTGTTCAGTACGGTTTTTTGTTGTTTGATCAAAGAAATTCGCTCGTTGTTCATGCTCAACCTTGAGATCAACGCGTCAACTTTTTTGTATTCCATCACGTACAATTCAACTTTTTCCAGAACATCCTCTTCCAAGGCTAATGTTTCTGGGCTTATCTTACCTTTGTGTATATCCTGGAATGTTCTTTCTGCATTGATTCGGCTCAATAAAAGGCTGGACTCTAACAGTTGGATTGCTCTTGTGTATGAGGTTGTCATAAATGAAGTTTCAACGTACTGAAAATTCGTGAGCGTCGATTTGAAGGTTGACTGAACAAGATTAAACGTTGAAACTTTCTTTTGATCGCTATTATCCAGCAGCTTTGATTCAAGCAGTATCATTCTGTCCCTTGTTTCGTAACAGTCGCGTTCTAACGAGCTCAGTTGATGGTTAATCTGTTGGAGGTGGAGGTCAACTATACCCAGGGATGTTTGTTGATGGTTTATATGGGCTATCTTTTTGTTCAAGTCTTGGATTTCGAGCCTAAGCATTTGAGCATCGGCGTAAAAGGGATCTTCCTGAAATTCGTTTGTGCTGGATACCGCCGATCCACGTCTGCCAAAGACGGAGGTGTTAAACTGAAAGAATTTGGGAATGGAGTAAGGAGAAGAGGCGGTATCAAAGGAGAAGAGAGAATCATTGTTGTTGTTGTTGCTGTTGTTGTTGATGTTGCCGCTGAAGTCTTCATCCTGAATGCCTTCGTGAGTACTTATGAAACTTGTAAGTCTGTAAGAGTCGGAGAAAGGGTCGTCATCCATTTCATCCTCTCTCTGCCTTGTTGGAGAGCAGGGAACATCCAGTCTTTTGAACGACTGTTGCAGCAGTGCAGCGGTGAAGCAAGAAAAGTTAGTATTCCGGGAAAGTTGCAAGGAGTAAAGCTAGCTAGAGGAATGCTCACCATTATAAAGTTGATCAATGGAACGGTACAGACGAACTGAATGATAGTTGTACCGTATCATTGGTGTATTGTTGATCTATCTCTTTTTATCTATCTCTTATCCCTCCTTCGGCTTATCCATCCTTTGGTTCCAGCTCAGAGCAGCACAGCCCAGTGTTACCCTCCCTTCCCCCCAAGATGACTCATCTTCGTTGGATTTTGCAATTTTGAAATTTTTTTTCGCCCGCACACACAAATTATATAAAGATGCAGATTCCCCACTTTGGTTACTTCCATGCTAAGCATCACTTTAACAACTGTTTCTTTACAACCATCAACCATAAAGGAACATCCAATCTCTTTACAAGCTACAAAAACAACTCTCTTACAACTCTCAACTACGCTCAACTATACCGAAAAGCATATAAATCCATCACATTTATCAGCTTCTCACAACACACACCCATTTATATCCCATTTGAAATAATACTACTCATATTTTTCAAAAATGTGTGCTTAAACTTTTACTTAGTATAAGGTTTTTATCAATTTTTAATTTGTTCATATCAAAATTAAACGATTAGAGAAATTTTCCCCCAAAGAGAGAGATCCTTCCTTCCCCCCAAACCCCCCTTCAAAATGTTACCGTGAATCAATACTGCAAAACCCGTCCATCATGGCGTCCCCTAACTACAACAACCCCCCAAATATACAATATTAGACCCATATCATCAAAAAACTATTAGAGTGTTTATCTTTTAACAATATCAAACTTACCATACCAAAAAAAAATATCATCAATTTGAATTATCCAGAAATGACTACCAACATGCTACTAGGAGAATCCGTCTTTAGTACCATTTCCTCGTCCTCATTGTCAGCAGCAGCAGCTCAACCCCAACAAACCGTTCCTCGTGGCCTTTTGGAAATGCACGATACTGGTTTGTTGGATGACGACTTGTTTGCTGACTTCGATAATGACAACAGCCAGGATCAACTTGGTTCTACCACCACCATCTCTCCATTGGAGGTGTACTCTTCAGTCGTCGACTCGGTTTTCAACGATCCATTGGATTCTAACTCTCCAATGTTTGCAAAGGTTGAGGACTCCACCACATGGGATGCCCTTTTCGAAGATGAAGAGGTTCAGGAACCACAAGCACCTGCTGTTGCTCCATCCGTTGATGCTGCTCCATCTGAAGCTGAACTGTTGGAACTACTTTCATCTGCTTCTACCTCTACGTTGTTTGAGTCAAGATCAAAGTCTCAACCAATTGTCCCAACTCTCAAGGTTGAAGAAGAAGAATCAAAGAAGAGATCATACTCGACCGTTTCTGAATCATCTTCATCCACCAAGAAGGACAGTTTGGGATGCACTCCATACACTAGAAAGAAGAGATCGATGCCATTGGAACCAATTGTCATAAAGGGTGATGATGAGTCTTCGTTTAAGAGGGCCAGAAACACCGAGGCTGCAAGAAGATCCAGAGCTAGAAAGTCTGAAAGAATGAGCCAACTGGAAGATAAGTGTGAAACTTTGATCCAGGAGAATGATTCTTTGAAGGCTGAGATTGCTAGGCTGAGATTGCAACTTGGCAACAACCAATAAGCGACGATCTGCTTTTTTCTGTATTTTGTATTTTGTCTTTTCTGTGTACCCCTTTAACTTTTATCTACCACTGTTACTACAAGTTTTGAAAACTTTGTATGTTTTTTCCCAATCCGTTTATCTTTATCAAATAACTAGAGCGTTTATTTCCATATCTTTGTCAAATCCAAATTGTAAAACTGTAAAATGCACAGCCGTAAAACAGAACCACGGTAAATTTTATTTTGAATTGCACCACAAGTAAGAGGAGCTTAAGAGCTTAAAGACATATAAACACTGTTGAAAGAGCACGTACAGAATAGCATCTATCATTGTGACACTTTGATATCGACTTCCAATTCATCTCACAAATGAACACGACCACCACAGCCGACAATGATCTAATGAATTACGTTCCAACGTTGGACGAACAGGTGAGGCTGACACTAAGAGCATTGGACGAACCACAGACCTACTTTGGAGAGGACAAACCAGAAAGGCGAGAGAGATTGATCGAACTTATTGTCAAGGATGAACAGTTTCGTCTACGCTTTGAACAGCTGGTTGGTCTAGCTGGAGAAGACATCGAGGAAGACGACAATGACGATGACGATGACGAGGATGAGGAATTTTATACTCCGGGCGATGAGGATCTCTACCTTGCCAGAATAGACATTGCCAACGATTCGTTAAGGAGGGCCAGGGTACGTATCGAATCACAGGAAAACATTGCATCCCAGTTTGACATGGTATCAACGCTAAAGACAAGAAGAGACTACTACGATTCAGCTTTGAAAAAATTGGAGATTCAAGGATCACAGGTTGTTTCAAACAGATGCACCTCGATTGTCAAATACTCACCTGATTCGAACTATGTGGCTTGTGGATCGTGGGATGGTAAGACGTACATTTACGATGATAATCTGGGGTTGACTCTCACTTTGACTGGACACGAGGAGAAAATTGGCGGTGTTGATTGGTTTACCAATGGATTGGTTGCAACCAGTGGTGCTGAAGGCTTAATCAACATCTACAACGTTGGTGAAGATAACAAAGAGAAGTCCTCTTCCTCCACGGCAGGCCAAACTATGTCACCAGCTTTGACGTTGAAGGGACACGAGGGGAGAGTCACCAAGGTGCAGTTTAACCCCACCGGAAATTACCTTGCTAGTGCATCGTTCGATATGACGTGGCGGTATTGGGACGTTACCAAATCAAAAGAACTGTTTTATCAGGAGGGGCATTCAAAGGAGGTGTTTACCGTTGCCCATCAACCTGACGGTTCGTTACTTTCGAGTGGTGGGTTGGACGGTGTTGTTAGAGTTTGGGATTTGAGATTGGGGAAATCGATTGCTGTATTTCAAGACCATGTTAGGGGTGTCTATTCAATGGATTGGAGGCGAAATGGATTTGAACTTGTCACTGGTGGTGCTGATTGCTCCATCAAGGTTTGGGATTTGAGGTACTCGGATAAGCCAAAGACCAACATTGGTATACATACCAAGCTGGTGTCTGATTTGAAGGTTTCTCATAATGACAAGTTTCTCATTAGCTGTTCCTACGATGGAACATTCAACGTTGTTAGCTGTGATAGTTGGATACTATTGAAGCAGTTCAAGAGTAACGAAAAAGTGATGTCCTGTGACATCAATCATACAGATTCTTTCTTGACAACCGGAGGATGGGATAGGTCGGTCAAGCTCTATAGCGTTTGAAAACGAATGTATACAAATGTATACCCCTAACTTTTTGCTTCGATACCTGCAACAGTAAAACTGCTCACCTCTACAATCAAGCCTTTTGCACAAAGTGTTGCATCTTCATCGGACGGGCATTTTTTCATCTTGTGTCAACAATGTACTGTGTTGTTCAATGAAGGTTCCAAAGTAGGTTGTATGCATATCACTTCGGTCAAACCAGCCCGTTTTCCCTTCCAATCTTCACCAGCTTTTGCAAGTCTCTTGTACGTTCCCTTGATATATCTGGTGATTTGTCTAATCATTCAGGAGTAAAAAGTATACTCTTGCATGTTATGCTCAGGATAAATCTTTTCAACGTGAGAATAGTACGCTGTTGATCTCTTTGCATTCTGCAAATCATGGTCTTTGATCAAGGGTTTGCATCTCTCTCTAAACAGTCACTGATGAGATCTGTCATTAGGTCACACCTGTTCTTTTCAACTTCTTCGTCGTCAGGTTCACGCTTAACTTGACGGTACTTTTCACGTAGCTCAAGTGTTGAAGCTGCTTGGTCCGTAGATGGCTTGTTTTGCTCCGAAGTCAGGCAATACGAGAAGTGTCTCAGGCCACTATCAAAATCATGATACTGCTATCAATCTCTGGGTGGTCAGTACAAAGGTAATTCGAACCTCGTTTGTTTCTCCCATCCAGGCCCCTATTTATTTTGCTGGTCCTAAATGACGCGGCAAAGCAGATAGATGAATAGATGAATAGATTCAACGTGGTTCAGCCCATTTGTGAGAGCAAACAGGAGGATTTGCCAATCTCTTAGTCTCCCAGCTATACTATAAACCGCATGCGCCATAAATTACTGCGCCACGCGTGGCGCAGTAAAGAAAATGGTATGAAGGCTGCCAAAAATTATTACAAAACATGAAAGTTGGGAGATTAGTGTAGTGGTTATCATACCTGCCTTCCAAGCAGGTGACATGGGTTCGAATCCCGTATCTCTCATAAAAACCCAACCTTCATTACCATTTATTTTTTTGAATCTCTTTTGAGGATTCATCGAATGATGCTTTTGCTTCGAGGCTGGGCCGCAAGATCAGATCATAGTGGCATCTCTTTTTTTTTGTACTTTAAGGATGTATAGATTCAGAAGAAAAATATAGAACACACAACCCGATACTCCAACTGCTGCTCCTCCAGCAGTAATAAATGAGAACATTAACCTGGCAAGAAAAGAATAGATCGAGAGAGAAAAGGAGAGAAAGAAAGAGAGGAACAACATTGAGTGTATCAAAATTAAGCAGAGACCAAGATTGATCATTCAAGAACGGTTGCTCAACCCTAAATTCTCTTTTTGACGAATAGTCCAGCTATTCATCCAACTGCAATGCTATCTCTCAAGCATCATCTCCATAAGAGATTGAATCCAAAAACTCCAACACACTCTTTCTGAATTTGGCAGTATCACTTTCATAGTGTAAGTTCAGGTTGTGACGATACCCAGGAAAGGCAACGTACTGCTTGTTCGAACACCCACACTCTTTAACGAGCTGTTCTATGAGCAACTCGCTAGGCTTATCCCAATTGAGTAGATCATCAGTGCCATGGCAGATCAAAAGTGGAACATCCTTATCAATCTTGGAAATATGCTCCAACTGTTGCAACCTCTCTCCACGATAAATCATGTTGCGCAATTGCAGTAAAGTCCCTGGAGTGTTCTGATGACCTGGTCTTCTTATGAAATCCTGCCATTTTGGATCGTTGGAGCTAAGCTCCTTGCCTAGTCTAGGATAGTATACAACTTTGTGTGTCCAAGAAGAGAGCATGACGGCGTATTTGACGATGTTGTAGGTGAGCCACGAAGGTTGACTATTTGGATGTAGTCCGATCAACGGTGCCACTGCAACTACACCTTTGACCTTGTCTCTGTATTTACCATCCACCATGTAATCCAAGACGACTCCACCACCCATGGAAAATCCATAAAGGATGAGTCTCGCTGGTTTGTTTTGCAATGCTAATTCTTCAAGGTTGAAAAGAATGAAGTTGTCCACGTCTTGCCTTGTTAGTTCTTCCGACGTATCTCCAAGGGAGTCGGGATTCACATGGTTGTCCAACCCCTGACCCCTCTGAGTGTAAAAGAACAAATCGTAACCTTTATCGTTGTACAAAGAGGATGCAGCGATGTACGATTGGTGAGACTCATTGAATCCATGAAGAATCAGTATACGGGCCTTGAATTCGGACACGTCTGAATTGTGAGGCCACAGGTACGTATCGAACTTATAATCTGTCTTATCATTTTCGAACTGGATGATACAGTGCTCTCTCGAATCAACGGGAGGGTGGTCCACGGGATAGTATTCAGATATTGGTTCCGGGTCCGCCGTTGTTATCTTGTACATTGTATGGAAAAGTACGTGTGGGATTGCAAGGGGAAGGTTGAAAGGTGTGGAAGTATACTTCAATAGAAACCGTTGAATAAAATAAGAACTGAAACAATCAACAAGAGCCACTTAATAGAAAGCGATTGTGGCAATAGATGATGCCTTTTAGTTGTAGTGATATGAAAAGTAAATAGTACAAATGCAACACTCTCCACTGATAAGGGCCGTTCGTCTGCGTCACTTGTACGCGAGCGTCCTCGGGTGGCTTTTACTCAGGGCTTAACTCTAGGCCATGCAGCACTGAAAACGTGCCCCGTTTGACCCAAAAGAACCGTTAATCTAAATGGATTTGATCAACAGTGGCAGCTAAGTTGGGCACGGTCTCGGTACTCAGCATTGGTCTGGCGTCTTACAAAGTCATTATACAGGTTCAACGATGGTTCAATTGTCCTCCCTTCCATCTGGCAGTGATGAAGCATTCTACAAGCTTTTGCCATCTATTGAAGAAGAAGGACCAAAATCAATATGCATCTCACTGTCATGTTGGCCAAAGCTTCTGTGAAGATGCTGAAGAAGTTGAAAGCAGATTTTCCTCGAGTTGTTTCCTCAGGAAAGTTCTAAGGTCGATCGATTATTATAGGTCTCTCATAGTCTTGAAAGTTTTCAACTTCGCCTTTATCGCCTCAATAGTCTTAAACGACACCAGAGCCTTTTGAAACGTTCCTATAGAAACATAACGAGTTGTGAAGCGGTTTGTAGGTTACTGACTTCTTCTTGAGCATCATTGGAGACGAACGATTTCGAGACATGTAGTTGAAAAGGGCCGCATAGTCATGTGATGGGTTCACGTGACACTTACTCGCGACATCTTGTTTGTTGTGCTATTTTCAGCTGCAATTGAGAATTACTTCTTTTATGCTTCCCATCTCTTGGAAAAGGCTCAATTGGATGAAATAATTGTTTATATATGCTTGATGGAGGAGTGTTCAAGTTACGGGGTATGAGACATGTAAGTTTGGGAAGCCTGTATATTCACTACCCAACGCAAAGCGTAGTTTTCAACTTCATTTTACTTGCCGACTTGATGATTACTTTGAAAAAAGATAATCCATACTTGTTTTTTCAAATGCTCTCAAATGTTTTTCTTCATATCTGTGTAAGACTGTGTCCGATTCGAAGCTCCAGTCTAGGGCACTGCTCAAACAACGATGAAAAACAGATTGGCAAGATGCCATTTGTACACTCAAGAGGTCACCAAAGTTAGGATCCTGGAGGTGATTATCATTGAGGGTTAGATACCATCTCTTGGATCGTCATCGAGAACATTCTGGACATGTCCGCTTTTGAAGGAGGTGCCGCATCCTTGTAGCTAAGTCAGGAGATGCAATGATACTGTTTGCCTGAGACATACGTAGGATTCGTGGTTGCCCCGTTCTTTTCGATAATCAGGATAATGCTCAATATTGATATATACAGTTACATATACGCACCACCAGTGTGCAACAATGTTGCTAATATTCAAAGGTCCATGCCCTCATCATCATCGGATGAAAGCTCAAGTTCGTGACGCAAATTAGCAAGCATAAGCTCTTCAGTTGGTCGAGAAAGATCTCCAGCACCACTGAAAAAGCGGTCAAGCTCTTCAACACGACGAAGCCCCTCTTCACGTTCACGACGAAACTCTTCAGCATCACGAAGCTCTTCAGCACGACGAAGCTCTTCAGCACGACGAAGCTCTTCAGCACGACGAAGCTCTTCAGCAGGAAGCAAAACGTGAGACGCATCCGTATCAGAAGGTCGTTGTCCATCGCGGGCTCTAACTGTCTCGGCAACAGAAGGGTCATCCTCAAGTATTTCTTGACGTCTTTCATGTTCTCTAGATGTCTCAGCCTCCCTTTGAATGTTTTGGCGTTCTTCACGTGCTCCAAGCACCTCGGCAACGATGACACCATCCCTACGATCATCTTGGTGTTCTTCGCGTGCTCTAAACATCTCCGTAAACGTAGCTTCATCATCACCTATAGAGACAACGGAGGCGCCATCACTATGATCGTCTTCAGTGTCTGCGGCGCGTGCTCTTAACATCTCCATGAACAGCGCTTCTTGATCGCCTACAAAAGTCACAGGGGGAATATCACTATCCTCGTCGTCAAGATCATCATCTTCTTGCATATAGTCATCATAATCAAACTCCTGGTAATCGTTATCGTGGCCATTTTCGTCTTCTTCTTCAGTGTCATATGTTTGATAGAGTGCTTCAGGCAAAACGGTTGGATTGTTGTTGGAAACGGAAGAGGGGATTTGCCTAAAAGCCATACCTAGATCCTCATCTAGCATCGTCGCACGTCTGTTTAACATATCATCAAAGTGAACCCTCCCCAAATCAGCAACGATGGTGAATTTGACAGGCGAATTGAACTTGAACCTGTTAACCAATGTTGATCTCATGTGGGCCACATCTGAATCCAATGCAACATCCTTATCGACGGGTTTTAATGCTCTGATGGAAAAGCGTTTCAATTTGGCCAATTTAGACCAATCTCTGTTGACCAACCCCGATAACAATCCTCCAACGTTGACTGCACCACTGAACATCAAAAACTCTATGGATTTAGGTAGGTCAGGGAGTAAGACACTATCTGTAAAATCTTTTGGTTCGATCCTCTGGACTGACTGTGCAGCCAAAAAATGAATCTCAAGAAGCTTCAAATGTTTCAAGTTGGGCAAGTTTGTATTTCTAAGATCAAGTTTCTTCTTGGGTGAGACGTAGATTCTCAAGGTTTTGAGTTGTTGGGGAAGCCTTCTCAAAGCGAAGTCTGGGGAATCAGAAGGCATTAAAAAGAGCCCTAAAGATAGCTGAGATATGTTGTTCGGATAGTAAATGGGTTGGTAACGCCTTTTAATTCTGAGCTGTAAACTTGTCAATGATGGAGGCAGGTTTAGGGTAGAGCCACCTGGTCCTGTTTTATATTCTGAGAGTGTGACATGCTTCAATCGACATTGTGGTCCAAATCGTACCCTGGGGATATCAAGATCGATGCAGTCCAATCTCAACGATAGCAACTCGCTGTTGTTGAAATGCAAAACTGATGGATCTGAGACGTCTAGTTCGCAGCGATCGAGAAGGGAAATACTTTTCGTTAGTTTAGGCAATCCTAATAGAGACACTGTTGAGTCTTTGAAAGTGATGATGCTCAAAGAACGAGGATCCTTTATTGTGGAACCATCAAAGTATACAAACTGAAAGGTTGACTTGATGCTCAAACTCTGCACAACGCAACTGGGTTTCTGGGGCACGAACAAAAAGGACCACATTTGTTCAGTATCAGAGACACAAAGCTGTAGATCCAAAGTCTCAACGTTTGGCCAGTCTAAAAGATCCGTCATGTCAAGAGAACTAGTATCAAACAATCCACGGTTCTTGTTGGTGTCAAAGTGGATGACGAGAGTAAGGACACTAGGCTTGTCAAACTTGTAACGGTTCATCACGGTCGTCCATGATGATGACGATATCTCATCATAGTTTAGAACCACATCGTGATATTCAACGGCGGACATGTCTCTTCAGTATGCTTCGTTGGCTCGTTTGTTTGTTTGACTGTTTATGTTGAGAATTGAGGCTGTATATATACCGTATATATATATATATATATATAGAAAGAGGGCCGTCAGAGTTTTAAACACGAAAAAGGTGATCTGAAGAAGCAACTGCTTGGCGTCGTTTCCATTTGGAGATGAAGCATTGGAAAGCTTTTCTACACATCACGTGACACATCACGTGAGACGCAAAGTGGATTTGGCTTTGACAATGCTCCTCCTTTCATGATGACATGTTATTTATTGACATTACTACTATACTGAGAGACAGACTATACCTAAAGCATGAATACAGGCATCTCACTGGTAGAGCCATCCAAAACGACAAAGTTGTTGATTGGAACCTCTCTCTTTCCCAACATGTTGATAACGTCCTGGGATAGAGCCCCTCCCAAGATGGCAGACACAGGGGCAAACTCACAGTATGCCTGTCTTGCAACCTCCTGCACAATCTTCTCCTTTCCTTCAAGAATAGCCGTTGGCAACTTCAGACGTTCGAGTATACCCAAGGCTCTGGACTGTAGAACCTCAGGATCGATTTGGACTTGCTCTATTGGAACGTTCAAGCCCGATGGAAGTTCAAGCAGCGCTAGTAACGTTGGAAGGACAGGTGTTATTTTTCTCAACTTCTTAACGGAAGGATACGACTCTTTAAATTTGTCTGTCGCGTTTGAGTAGATGGTAGTATCGTCGAACGGTTCAAACTCATTCTTGATGATGCAGTTTTGAAACTGCACATCGTTCTCGACAACATCTTCAATCTTAAGAACGTCCGCTCTTGAGTTTATCCTGCCAACCTTTTTAACACTCGCTGACTTGTCGTACTTCTTTGACGAGACATGACTGATCAAGTCAACAAACATAAACCCGTACAATCCATGCGTAGATGCTGCATAGAACGGCAAGTTTGCCTTTCTTGCTAGAGAGTTCAACTTGATTAATTGTGGTTTGTTCAACCCCGTGGCAATGACCAACGAAAAATCGTCGAAAAAGCTCTGATCGACAGACTCCCAATCAGTTGTATCAACGGTCAGTTGAACCCTTGGATTCAAAGCTTTGATTCTAGGTTCCGCAGCTTCTACTCTAGGTTGACCAACTTGAGAATCATCGATGAAGAAATTCACGTTAAGATCCTGGTCTTGAACTGTTGCTGTGTCTAGTATAGTGATTGATCCGATACCTCCTAGCATCAAGTTTTTTGCGATTTCGGTACCTACACTGGTAAGGTTGATCAATAGAATTTTGGAGTTTCTCATTCTCGTCTGGGCCTCCATTCCCCAGAGTCGTATCTGCCTATCATATAGTTTGATTTCATCTGAATTGATACGTTGATATGGAAGTTGTTGTTTGATGTTAGTGGATCATGAGTTTGAAAGCCAGTGGTGGATTATCCAAAGGGCATATGAATTATGTACTTACCTTCAGTTAACGTGCTTTGATGCGGTTGCTTCTGCTCCTCGGACTGGTGCTCTTTTGTTGTTTCTTCAGCGGTCATTATGAGTTAAAAGAGACAACGATAACGAGTTGTCTAGATGGGTATGATTTGTATTGAAATAACAGGTTGAAATGTTGTAACGTTCCTTGTGAATTCTCAAAAGTGGCGTTTTCAAGTTCTGTTTGTGATCATAAATATCGGATGTATTTTTCAGAGTGAGAGTAGCGAAGTACATCCTGCACGTCACAGAGCTCACTCTTTCTGCCTGCTTCTCTTCAAAAGGATTAGGACCATTCAAACAAACAAATACGCTTCCTTTTCCTTATTGAAAACATATATAAATAGCAATAACAATAAACAGCAGTCAGAAATGGATCTACTTAGGATATTGGACGCAAGACCAGAGCCTCTCATCATTGACGAGTCTCACTTCCAAGTGAGCGAGGCATACCAATCATCGAACGATTACAAGATAGCAACCCCATTGAGTGACTTTCAAAAGGAGCTAATTGATCAGATTGTTTCCTTGCACTACAGTGATATCTTGAAGTTTTTTGAAAGGGTTGACGATGACAAGGAACCTCAGGAGAAGGACAGAATCATAATTGACTCTTTGGAAACGTTACTGTTGAACACGCAGTTGGTCTGTTCGCATCCGTACTTGTTGATCGACCACTACTTCCCAAAGGTTTTGACCACTAGGGACATGCCTAGGAGGTTATCCGAAACCAGTGGCAAGTTCCAAATTTTGGGGTACCTGCTGGATCTGTTGGACAAATTGTACAATCCGAAGGATAAGAATGACATTGCTAGATTGTCTTCACAACCACCCATTGACGTGTTCATTATAGCCAGACCGGGCAAGACGTTGGATTTGATAGACGCCCTTTGTGCTGGTCATCGGTGTAATCTGAAAAGATACTCAGGCGTGAAACTTAGAGAGTCGAGTGGCTCTTCGAACAGCAAGAAGAATCTAAAGTTGAACATTCATCTTTTCCCATCGGATTTTCAAGATTTGAATACTCATGAGTTACCCTTCAATGCCTGCAAGTTTCTGATATCGTTTGATATTAGTTGTAAACTTGAAGAAGAACAGGTTTTGAGGATGAAGGACTCAAACACCAAAGTGCTGAGATTGGTGCCTATCAATTCGATCGAACATATTGTGCTATACTACAGGAACCTTGTTGACAGTAGAAACTATAACGGGTATTTGAAACCGATAACGTCGGCTCTGGTTGTGATGAGGGATAGAGTTGGACAGTTGCCTTCTGAATTGAGACCTATCTATAGCAAAAAGTTGGAGTTCTTGTCCAACTGGTTGAGCAACCCTACTGAGAACAGTTGGCCGTTGCCCGAACTTTCGTTCGTTCCAGAATTCAACTCGAAAGATGTTGAAAAGTCACTATTGACGGAGGTGAAGTTCACCTTTGACAACAACGATTTCTTCAAAGAGGAGGAGTTCAAAGATGAGAAAAACACGGATCTCAACTTGAACTTGAATTTCAACTTTAACGGTAAGACTAAGATGATAGGGCACATTATCCAGCCCAGATACAGCAACAAGAACAATCGAAAGAAAGACTACTATGAGTCCAAAAGGCTTGAAAAGATGTATTTGACGAACCCGTTGAACTCGAACTACGATCAAATCAGCGGTATTTCGAAGGAGATCAGCAAGAACGAAATCTTGACGCATACGCTCATGCATCAGTTCAACAGCAAGTTGAACGAACTGATTGATCTCAACGACAGATTTGAATCGTTTGACAAATACTGGCCTACGAGGTGGATGAGCTTCAAAGAGCAAACAACCACCTATGACAAGATCTCGAATGAGCTGGACAGCGTTGAGAGCCAGATCGAGGAGAGCACTGGTGAGATCAAAAGTTTACAGGACAAGCTGGCATTGAAGAAGCAGGTTATTGGAGAGTTGAACTCAAAGATTGAGTTGGTGAAGAGACAAAACGAGGCAAACGATACAGGCACAACAGCAACCACCAGAGAGTGGATATCCAAACAGATCAAGATCGATGAGCTAAAAGAGGAGAGTGCAAAGTTGGAGTCGAGACTCGTTTCGAGTAGTAGCGAGTCAAAGTATATGAGGGATGAAGTGGACAGGGCAAAGAAATCGATTGACGATTCTCAAAGAGAGATTGAAACTTGTCAAAGGGAGATTGAACAGTTGGACGACAGGATAAACCAGTTGAGACTTTCAAGCGAGAATGACGAACAGTTGTTGAGACTCGAAAAGGTGAAGAGTGACTATGAGTATGCCAAGCTGAAGAACGAAAAGCTGGTTGGTATGTTGGGTGGGCTGTTCAAGAAGTTGAACGAGTCAAGCAACGTTAGGGCCAGATATGTCAATTATTCGAGAAACGGACTGCTTTCAAAGAGAGGGGCTAGCCCCTCTCTCAAATGAAGTGTTGCTGGTTAGCTAACCAGCAGGCGTTATATGTATATGTACAGTGAACAATATAAGGACATTTATCATTCCGTTTCTTTCTCTAGTAACACTACAGTAAACAAGGGTGTTTGGAATCGAAGGTGTTCTTTGAAATTAGGTATCAATAGAAAGAAAAGTAAGTAACCACCATACGGGTCCAAAAAAAAAAAACAAAAAGCCAAAAAAGGTTATATATTATATAGAATAAGCAGCACTAGTCACACAAAAAAACCAACGGGAATGTGTAAATCAAAACATCATCAACACCAAAAAAGCAGAACCAAAACCAAAGAATCAAAACCCATCAACCTTAGTTACTCAATAGCCAGTTGGCATCTTGTAGCATAAGATAGAAACGGAGTGAATAGAAGGCAACAGATCGGAAGAGACAACGGGATCACTCAAACTGACGAGTGTTGATGAAGAATCGAAAACCCATTCTCAATGGGTTTTTCAAAGAGTCAATATTTGAAGACAAATAGTTGACTTATAACAAGAAAGCACCAGCAGCAACGGCAGCAGCACCGGCGGCGTAGTAAGAACCGAAACCGGCAGCGGCACCTTCGTAAGTGGAAACGGTGGAGCTGTTGCTTGCAGCGGTGGAAGCGTATGGGCAGTCAGTGACGGTGGAGGCACATGAGTAGATGGTGTCTGTCTCAGTTGAAGAAGCAGTAACGGTTTCGTAGACTGAAGCGGCCATGGCGGAGGAGGCGAATAGAAGGGCGACGACGGAGAATTGCATTGTGATTATTGAAGTGAGTGAATAAAGTTGGATTATCTTGGTTGAGAGAGGAAAAGGAGAAAAGAGAAAAGGAAGAAGAGTTTGAATACGTTGCAATGAGACCTGTTAGAAAAAGGTGGAACAGGGGGGTGTTTTATAGGAAAGCCGGATGTTGGTGGATAGCCAAGGCAAAAGTGATCAAATGTCACCGAAAGCACTCAATGTGCTGATTCCATTGATCCCAAACACAAACAAACAAACAAACACTGGAAAAACGTAAATATCTCCAGATCTTGGTGTTGAAAAGAATGAGATATGGTCTCGGAATGTCCAAAACTGGTGAAGCCGCCATCCAAACAGGGCAAAAGGTAAACAGATGTGAAACCAAAACAGGTTGAAAAGTTTGAGCTTAGATGGCGCGTCGCACACGACCTTTCACCCAGGCGGCTGTAGACACGCTTGATCGAGCTTTTTTCTTTGTTTGATGCTGCTCTGTGGCTGTTGCTTTTGTTGTTTTGTTTGATGGCTGTTTGTTTGTTTGTTTGTTTGTTTGTTTGGTAATTGTGTGTCTTCCGTTTGCTGAACGCCGGTTGCATCAGCAATCAAGCCTCCAGGACTTTTTCTCCTAGAGACGGCGTTGCACGGTGGGTGCTGCTGCCCCTTGCGGATGCCATGGCATCTGTGCTAAGCTCAACGGTGGCTGTATTAGCTCGTGCCAACACCAAACTAGCGAACGATTCGACAAGAAGCGTAATCCATTCAGCCATTATCGGACATTGATTCTGGTGGTGCTGTTGCTGCTGCCTGTCTTCCGAGGCTTCTCTCATGGAAAGAGTCGAGACCGTTCTCGAGACCGTCCGTTTGAAAGTACACGTAACTGCCTACGTAATGCTTTTTTACAATTTGATCTCTTGCACAGCCCACGATTGTATGCTTTACTACTTCAGGCCAAAAAGGGCATGCTACCGCTTCTCTTGTTCCTCCTTTTGGCTATAAAAAGGCCCCCTCATTCCCTTGTCCCTTTCTTCCCTCTACACCTCAGTTTATTTCCTTCTTCTTCCTACTTTTTTCTTCTTTTTTCTCTACAGCGATCTCTACACTATATCATGATACCAAGGGCTAGACAACGATGAACCAACACATCAAAGACGAAGAAATTTACTTATACACCGATCAACTCCACTGTTCCACTCTCATTTTAAACTAACACCCTTGTTTAGGCTCTTTGACAAGCCTGCACCTTGTCTCTCCAACAAACCGCAATAGAAACAACAACAACATCGACAGCAGCATCGTCTGCAACGGCATCATCAACCCGATTAAAACCTACACGCGCCGTAGAAGACCTTGCCATTGTTGGTGATACTTCTGTCGTGAGTTGGGGACGGTCCCCTTTTTGCTTCTGTCGTCTTGAGCTTCACCCTTTGAACACCTTCATTCCCAACAACAAAAACATCCCAACATGGTCAGCTCCAGTAGCGTCTGCAACAGCATCATCAACCCGATTAAAACCTACACGCGCCGTAGAAGACCTTGCCATTGTTGAGGCTACTTCTGCTGGATGTTGGGTTGGTTCTTCCTTTGTTTCCTCCCTGATCTCACTGTTTTACAGAAAAAAAGAAAGAAGAAGATACAGAACAAAAAAAGAAGAAAAAAAGAACACCCTTGCTGCGTTGTCTTGTCAGATCCAGGTCAATCACATCATTGAACAATCATCTCACCTTTCAATTTTTGAAATGTACTGTTCGAGTTGAACCTAGGAGGTGTTGACTGTTGTCTTTGGTTGATTTGTTTGGATCATTTCGAAACAAAGCAAGTGAGGGTACACATGGGAGAAAGAAACGGCGAGTCAGAGGACAACCTCAACATTGAGCTTATCTGCCTCTTTGAAAGTCTTGACGATGAGGATGTCCTGTGTGACAATAACACCACTAAGGAAGAAACTGTGGTTGAGGGTGAGGGTTAAAGAGGATACTGTCTCTTGTTTTGGATGATACTGTTTGCTTCTTGTCTTTGTCTTTGTCTTTGTAACTTGTCTTTGCTTTTGCTCTTGTTCATGGTCATATTTGACAAAAGAATATTGATCATGAACAGGCAATTGTACGTCCTGGACTGGACCAACCACTGCGCTTTGGGTCTGAAAGCCCATCGCGTTCCGTTTTACGGTAAAATACAAAACAAAAAGAAGAAACGGCTCATTGCTACGTCGCTGAGACCAAACAGCAGTGAGCCATGAATTGTTTCTTCTTTTTTTTATGGGGGATTCATCTTCCAAAGACCGATATGCAAATACCAGTCTTTGGAAGATGAATCCCCCTTTTTTTTTATATTTTTTTTATGGCCCTTTGTCCGATCCAGCCCTTTGAAGAACCACCACAGTATATTGTTTACATTGCCTAACATATCTTTCTAATTTTATTAAATAAATGTCGACTTGTTATAGCAAACAAATAAACTGACCTAGTCGTCTTTGTTTGTAGCTGTATTGATTTGTATCTGAGTGAAGCTCACTCTTTGTATTACATGCTATTCAATTGATTTACAAGATGGACCCTTGCATTAGTCAGACAACAAACCTTCGATCTGGTTCGTTCTTACCCTACCTACCTTGCCTTTCAAATCTGTGTAAGTTTAACCTTCTCATCAAGACCCAATCCATTCCTCTCGTAGTATTCAGTTTGTATCTTTGACCATATGAAGTCTGACAGAAAGATCATTTGGATCAAACTCAGGACCAAACCTATGGCATAGAAAAAGTTGGCATTTCCTGAGTTCAAACTCATCCAGACGTAGTAAAACACCGGCAATAGAGCAGTCACTATGATTATCGCAAGGTACGAAATGAATGGTGAGAATTTCAACTTTTTGAAGTAGCATTTGAACAATATCAGCGATGCGTAAAACAGGTTGAGATCCGTTATTGTTGGATATGCCTTTGCAAAGTTGGTGAATCCAACGATCGACCATATGGCAAAGATCAAATCGTCTGGGAATCTCAACGTCAATGGCAGGACAAAGATAAAAGAGTAGATGTTGAAGATTGCTAGGTAGAAGTCGTTGAAAAATTCAAATATCTCGGTGAAGAAGTACCACCACAACCCTATATTTGGAGCAATCTTGCTGAACATCACTATTGTACCGTAGTTTAGCTTCAAGAAGTTCAAAGAGTCACCGGTGAGCTTATAACTGACGAAGAACAATCCCAGGAGTGATAGAGAGTAGAGCGCAAGAGATATCGTTGCAACCTTGACCAAGCTCTTTGGGGCCTTGTCTTTAGGCTGATGTAGGTGGATGTAGTAAACAACAGGAAAGATCAAGTACCAACTGTAGTAGGAAAGATACGAGGATAGCGCCAACAGCACAAGGGACATTCTGTACCTCTTACTGACCAACGAATCAATCACCAGCACCAACAACAAATTGTTCAACGAGCTTGTCGATTTCGAAAAAGTTGAGAGTAGAGCCAACGGGTTGAAACAGTAAAACAGAGCAACTATGACCGAGTCAAACTTGTCCGTGTAGGGTAGTTTCGAGTTGATCGAGACTAGTGTGAGACCAACCAAGGTGTCAACGAGGCCAAAGAATAGGTTCATCAACACGTCATTGTTGTGAAAGAGCGTGAAGAATAGGAGTAGGAGTGGCGGTTGGTGTATGATGTCTCCATCCTTGTAGGGATTCAAGTCACTGGTGATAAGAAAGAGGCCCTCTTTGAGCGACCTGTAGGAGTTGATTGGTGTTGAGAATAGAACAGACTTGTCCAATACCGTGGTGAGGGTGGGTATGAGGGTTGGTATTATAAACCTGACGAGGAACCCAAGCGTGAGAATTGCTGTTGATTTGAAGGTTCTTGCCATTGCAACTTATTTGACTCTGGACAGCTTCTTAGTATGAAGTGTGATGATGTTTCTTCCTTGATCTGTGTCGATTGTATCTCTTTTGAAAGAAAGGTGAAGAAATATAAATTTGTCTCTCCAGCGCAGTGCACCCAAAAGGAACAAAATTTGGTGCGACAGCGAAGCAGTGCCAATCAACAAAACGACACTCTTCCCTTCCTTTGCCTACTCTATTTAGGGATAATTATATATACTAAAACACTTGAAACATCCCATAACTCAGCATTTCAATAACTCTGATTCAACCAAGCATCATGGGTAAAGGTAACAAAAGTAAAAGGAAAAGCCAACAACCGCAGCAGCAGCCTGCGCAGAATCAAACAGAGAACTCGAACGGATCACTCGAGGCGGAGAAACATTTGGACTTTCCAGTGGACACGAAGGACAACTCAATTGTGCAGCAAAACGAAGATGTTGATACGGAAACTGGAAATGGAAAGACAGAGACGGAAGTAGTTGAAGTTGGAGTCAATGGTGATCATGGTGATGTTGATGATGATGATGATGATGATGATAATAATATTGATGACGAGAACCACCCTGACAGCACAACCACCGAGTCTGACACAATAGAAAAACAGCTAGAAGCCAAAACAATTGCCCTAGAAAAACAGGTAGAACAGTTGAAATCACAGTTAAAAGACAGGGATACACAGCTAGAAACCACCCTCAAACGCAAATCAGGCGATGATCCAACAACAACCGACACCACAGCATCTGAGTTGGAAGCATTAAAACAACAACTTCAAGAGAAGACAGAAGAGAGCGAGAAGTATCACACCAACTATCAGACACTATTGAGCAGGTTAACCTCGATGAAATCGGTCTTTACAAAAATGCGAGAGTCTGAGAAGGATCTCGAGTTAACCAGAGAAAGACTTGATATATTGACAGACGAAAACACAGTGTTAAAATCTGACACACTTGAAAAAGACAAAAGTATAGCACAGTTGAAGTCCCAGTTGGAAACGCTCAAGCTTGAAACGACCAACCTGAATGCTGAATGCGACAAACTTACAAAAGATCACAGTCTGCTCAAAAAGACAGCCGATGTGAAGGAGGACGAACTGACGCTTGAGTTGAGGCAGGTACAGAATTCGAACAAGAAGTATCAGATGGAGATCAAGGAATTGAAATCGGAAGTTGAAGAATATCTGATTATTGTGAATGAGGAGAAGATGTCGAAACAAAACCTCAACCATGAACTGAACGAATTCAAAGTGAAGCATGAGAATGTGATTATGGAAAATGAAGAGTTGAAATTTGAGAATGAAAAGTTAGTCGGTAAGATAAACGAGTTACATTTAAAGATGGATGAGATGAGCAATGCATTTGAAACAGAGAGGCATGATTTGAACAATCAGATAGAGCTGAACGTTTCCAAATTGATGGAAGAAACTGACAAGTGTAAAGGCTTAGAACAGACCATAGCTGAAAACAACGTGAAATTGGCAAAACTTGCTGAACTGGAGAATGAGATGAAACAGAAACAGATCACCATTGGAAAGCTAAGGCATGAGACGATCGTTTTGAACGAGCATTTGACAAAGGCCATGAGGTTGGTCAAGAAGGAGTCAACCACTGAGACAGTGGACAAACAACTCATCTCAAACCTTTTCATTTCGTTCTTACAGTTGCCAAGGGCCGACACGAAGAAATTTGAAGTTTTGAAGTTGATTGCCAATTTCTTGAATTGGGATGATGAGAACAAGAGACATGCCGGGTTGTTGTCTTCTGGTGGTGCCAGTGGTGGAAATGGTGGTGGTCTTGGGACCAAGACCAGGTCAAGCAGTGTTGTGAACGTTCCTGCCAATCTTTTATCCGATGGAGCGACGGGAAGTGGATCCGGTAATGGACATCGCTCGACACAGTCGTTTGTTTCGTTGTGGACAGAGTTCTTGGAAAAGGAGTCCACGGTGAGCGAAGCCTCGAAATGATATCAAAAAGCGAAGAAACAAATCGAAAAAAAAAGTTTGTTGATAGGAGAAGTAGTTCAATCAGGAAAAAATACTTGTATTATTATTTCTATAAGATCAGCGGAATAAATAAAAGTAGAGAATAGAAGTAAAAATGGTTTCAAAGGGTAGAATCAGGTCAAACACAACATAAAGCCACCTTCGTTTAGGATATCTCTCCAATCGTACTTCCAAAAGAAGTCCTTTTTTGGAGTTGCAGCACCTTCATCAACCGTCAAATCATAAACTTTCCAAATGGTTTCAATGGCCTTGTTAATTTGGAAGTTTGTATCCAACGGCCACTTCTCCTCAAGGTTTCTACAGATTCTCAAGATTTTAACCCTGTTCAGCTCTCCTTGGAATCCAACAACGTCGTACAAGGAAAGAATCAAGAGACACCAGTTTGGAAAGAAGACGTGGCTATCAGTCTCACTCAACTCTTGAATGATTTCGAGCAATTTGGGAAGCTGTTTGGCGAAGATTAGTGTCAATTTCTTCTCTATGTATACCTTGAATCTTCCTCTCCACAAAAGAGTTAGAAGGTAAACCTTTGTGGCAACGAGGTAACTCTCTGCACATAAAAGGTCAGCATCAACTGCATCTCCTACCACCGTCTGTTGTAAAGTCTGAAGTTGGTCCCATAGTTTCATGTACTTTATCGTGAGTTCTTCCTCAGAGGCTGTGTTTGAATCCTTTGCATGGTTGATCATGACTAGTTGATATATGATGTAGAGTAGCCTTGGGGAGCATCCAAAGAGCGTGTCTATTTCATCACTATCATAGAAAGATTCATAGATTGGCCATGGGGATGCTTCCATGAAATCGTCCAACTTTTGGTTCTTGAAAGTTGAGATGAGGAAGATGTAACGTAAAGAGAAATAACGGTAAACAAATCTGACTATTGGTGACTCTTGGAAGTGTTCAAAGGAGAGCGTTGAGAAGATCATACAACCTTCCTTTAAATGGTTGACCCAATTCTTGTTTCCCCTGTTGCAAATCTCTGCCGAACAGAGAGTCATAATCGTTATCAAAAGTTCTTCTATGGTTTCAATGTTTGCAATGTCAAAGCTATCCAGGATATTGTGAAGTTCGTTGATTGCTAGATTCTTGTACTTGACAAAGAGAGCATAATATAGCTCGATGATCTGCTTATTCTGTTTTGAGTCTGGTAGTTGAGATTCGGCCTTCATTAGTTCCAAGGACGTTAATGCTAGAACAGACTGATACAGTGCAAGAAACCTATCGCATGCTGGAATGATGGTGGATCTGAAGTCGTTTGCAGTCTTATCTGAGGTTGAGAAGGTTCTTGATCTACTAACTGTTTCGATGAAGTAGTTTAGCATGTACTCTTCGGTTGTTTTTTCACTACCGGCAATGAGATTGCGAAGATGACTGTTGTGATTGTTGTTGCTGTTGCTGGTCGTTGCGATGTTTGTATTAGAGGCTGTGATGGCGGTGGCCGTGCTTGAAGAATCGTCGGAGAATGATGGGGACGGCGGCAGATCGTCAATGGCTTGATTCTTGACAATTTCACTGGTGAAGTACTTTACCGAGTCCAGTTTCGCCTCTTCTTCGGTGAAGAGGTATCCAAGACTGATCTCCCATTTTGTGAAGTTGACCATGTATTGATGGGTGGTAGTAGCAACAGCAGTAACAGCAGGAGTTGCAGCAGTAGATGTTGTGGCAACGCTGACAACAGGCGTAGGGACAGACCTGCTGGCCGTACTGTACGGTGGATAGTTTGCCTGGCTTCTACTGATCTCGAGCAGTTCTGCTTGGTTTAGAGTGTGTTGATTTTCTTTGTTCCAGTTGAGGATTCTGTCGTAACTGCAGGATAGCTTCAACCTTGAGCAGTTGTCGCATCCTGGTTTTGCCTCGTCACATTTCTTCTTTCTTCTCTTACAAGTGAGACATCCTGTTCTAGTCTTCTTTTTTCCTCTGAGGTTGGAGGGACGTGGGTTATGACGTTGTGAGGAGGACAACTGGGTGGTGGTAGTAGGCCTCTTCGGGCTTGCCGTGGTGACCAGTGCAGCTGCAGTTGTTGGTGTTGTTGTCGGCATGGTTTTGGTCTCTTTAGAGATAGTATTGAATAACATAGGACCAGCCAAGCAAATCTATCGAGTAACTAGATATAGATATGGAGATGAGATGAGATAGGAATGGAAGGGCATTTGCATCGTAGCTAGACGTAGGGATATATCCATAGATATATGTAGACTGGTATTGTTCAATTGTGTTTATATCTGCTCGGCCGCTGATCGTTTTCCGAAGATTCTTTTCAGTGCTTCCACGATAAGACTGGAATTGGCGTCGGAAGAAGCGCACAAACTGTCGGGCATCTGCAACAACTGCGATAACAGCAACGACAATCCACCACTACCAACGACTGCCAATGATTATAATAAATGTCTGATGGATGGATAGTCAAATCATTAATGTTCGTATACGTGTATATCTGTTATAAGTGTGAGTGTATTTGTATAGACAGGGCCTCACAATCAGACTCCACAAGCTTTCTCCGCCTGCCATTCTCCACCACAACAATCCCGAAAGGATCTCTCCGCCTGGAAGCCCCTCGCGGCGGCCACCACGGTATTCCCCCCCGATGGTCCCCCGGTAGCCACCACGCGGCCCCTGCGAGATGCCATCCCTTTTCGGCATATCGATGCACTTTCCTAATTGAGACACAGGCGATGCTTTCGCCTATTTGGGCCATTTGGCTTCTTTCGCTTCTTTTCTTTGATTGATAGAGGATATCACGAATGATTGGAGATAATACCATGATGACTTTGGCGATCCACCAGTATCGCCCTGTTATCCCATAATGAGTTTGTTTACACAAACAATCAATCATTTTCTCCATTCCTCCTATTACAAGTTGCTTCCCGAGCCATGCCATTCGCTAAGTCACGTGCGAACGCTTTCTCTCCTCCTTCTCTCATAAAATAAACGTTTACTTATCATTGGCATAGACAATACACCATATCTTCTTCCTCTTCCTCTTCGTCATCAAAGTTTGTCGTCCAACAGTTCGGCTTCAAGCACAGGAAATTCGGGATTACGCAAGAACCTCTCCCCATTAACCTTCAAACAGCACCGTTGAGCCTCGATACTACTAGCAAACACGGCAACGTAAACGCTTGTCCTCGTATGCTTGTCGTTGTATACCATTCGAAGATTGATCTCCTCTATGGGATACATCTCAAACTCCCAAAGGTACGACCGGATACTTTTGAACGAGGCATGGAAGGGAACGTTTCTAATGATGACACATTGCGAACGATCAATCAAAAGATCACTGTTCAACTTGTTCTTTGCCTCATCCAGATGCGACTGCTTAAAGTCGAACCAAAGAGAATCGCACAGTGTGCCTAACAATGCCGTCACTTCGCTCTGCGATTTCTCAAACGAACGTCGTAGCTTTGCAGCTTCCTTGTGTAACACATTGGCAATCAGTTCTCTGTCTTGATTTCCCTTGATGCTCTTAACATCAACCAAGAAAGGATGATACATGTACTGTAGTTCGTCTTTCAAGTGGACAAACTCAAATGAGACATACTTACCCTCCATCTTTGTCCTTGTCATTTGGAAATCTTGCCAAAAGACAGCTGCCTCTGTCGTACTGTTGAACAGTAGATAGTATGCACCGGTTGGTAGTAGGTTGTTCGAATGTCGACCTTTGATGATGTCTGCTATTGTTGGTTTTATGTCGTAGTGGTTGATGTTTTTATTTATTAGCCGTTGGAAGTCTGCTGCCAGTAGTGGAGCATGCTTGTAGAAACATTTCAATATGTAGGAACGCTTCATACCGGGGAGTAGCTCCTCGACTGCTTGCGATGCCGGTGGTAGAGTAGTCGTTCTTAGATCATTTCCCGACTGATTTTTGGATAATGACAGAAGACTATCAAAAGAGTCAACATTCAAAGGATCGGGAAGTTTGGAGTGTGGTAGAGAGGTATACAAGGTATCCTTGAGTATCCTTGCAAGTTTTGTGACATCGTTCTTGTTCTTTGCCAGTTTCAATGCCTCTGAAAGCTTTCCTTTAATCTTTGGTTGGTACATGGTTTGCCGATGGCAATCTAAAACATCAAACCAATAGCAATCACTCTAGATATATCTATAAAATGGGATGATTGTAAAATCAAAGATGGGTTCGCTTCTTTCGAGATGCTCCTCATTGAAAAACATCACCCATACATAAAAATTATACACCTCTGCACCAGCATAATTTTAATTTGAAACCTCCAATTTTCGTCGCTATTTTTGCTGCTGTCGCCCCTTTTGCAAGAGGAGGAAAGAGGGAAATAAACATCCCATTGCTGATGGAAGATCAACTCTTTAGAAAGCTACCGTTCCTACATCTAATCTGGGGTTTCCATTCATTACTTAACAGTCCAGGTATATCCCACACCACACCACACCATCTCAACTTTACCTTGTTTCACTCGCAACATCGTCGAATCTCCCCAGATTCTCCCATTCTTATTCTTCTGTTTGATTCTTGTATATAGTATATTATCCAAACAGATCAGGTTTTAACAAGCCACCAACATCAACACACAAACCTGTACAAAAAATCATCAACAGACACCGCTCATCTTCCCCCACCTTTTCTACTCTGCATTCATACCTGTCAATATCTTACTACCCCCACACCCTGTTTATAATTATACTCCACAGCATCCAACAATGTCCTCCCCAAACTGGTCCAAGAGTCTTTCTGTTGACGAACAGATCAACAACAATCCATGGGAATCGAAATCGACCGGAACCTACCAAACTTCCATCGCCCCTAAACCTTCAGCACCAGATTCAAA
Source organism: Ogataea rishiriensis (assembly GCA_030569615.1). Lineage (NCBI taxonomy): Eukaryota > Fungi > Ascomycota > Pichiomycetes > Pichiales > Pichiaceae > Ogataea > Ogataea rishiriensis. The sequence goes on along the minus strand of JAJMLH010000034.1, from coordinate 95,982 downwards.
CGATAATGACGTTGCTAGTATCATCTCCGGCCTAAGTGGTGCCAACTCGAACCTTTTTGGTAAGGCCAACTCTGTCTTTGCAGGTGCCAACATCACATACTCGTTTCCAAATTCAGGCTCAGCCCCTGGTAGCAACATCCATGGAATTTCATCGGCAGCCACAAACAAGAACAACATTGCCGGCATTCACAACTACACTCCTTCAACGACTAACTTGGATGAGACAGCCATTAGTGACTCAGGCTCGGAAATGTTCAATCCCGGATTGAGGGATGCCCTGAGTGCCATCAGTGCTCCAACCGCACAGCACAAATCTAGGTTTACCTCAAACCTGTTTGCCTCTGCTTCTGTCTCCGGTGTCAACGTTTCTAACTTCAACACTTCACATCTGGGATCTTCCAATTTTCTGGAAAAGTTTGCCTCTGTCACCGAAAAGACTAGAGAGTTGGAGTTGAATGTTGGAAACCTGTCTTTGAACGGTGGTAATGCACCAAATCCAGCTGGTGCCACTGGTGCCACCAATGGTAGTCCTTCAACTGGAGGTGTTGATCTGATTGGTTCTAGAAGATCCTCAGTCTTTACTGGCAACGACATGGGATCTCCTTCCAACGCATTCAAAGAACCAAGAAAACCGTCTTTCAGCGAGAAGCTGGATACTTACATCACCATTTCAAACTCGCCAAACAACTCGAGGCATTTATCCTTTAGCTCGGACGTTAATCTTGCCAACTCCGAACATAACTCTGTCATATTGGAGAACAGCATCAATGACTCAAACAAAAACATTTGGAACCCTGCAACTGCTCCAACTTTCCAACCTTCTGGCTATGAAGGCTATGGCCAACAGTTGCAACAACAGCAGCAACAACAACAGTACCAGATGCAGCTGCTACACCAGCTTCAGCTTCAGCAAATGCAACTAGCCGAAAATGAGTTTGGCTTTGTTCCACAGGGAGGCATGATGCCTCCGTTTGGTCCAACTTCAGGAGCAGGAACAGGAGCAAGTTCATCACCACCACCAGGCGGATTTTTCCAGATGCCTCAAATGATGCCACCTTTCATGGCGCCTCCAATGCAATCGATGAATAGCTCTCAATCGTCAACAAACGAACCGGCAGCAACGACAACTGCAACATCTGGATCGGCACCATCAGCAACAGAAGTGAAGGGTGACAAAGGAGAAGAGGGTGATGTTTCCCAACAACAACAGCAGCAACATCAGCATGCCTCTTCGGGATTCTTCCAGCCTGGTTTGATGAACAGATCAATGTCCCCATTCATTATGCCTTCGTTCAACCCATATGGTATGTTTGCCCCATCTCCTGCTTCTCAAGTTGCAATGGGCCAACAACAGATGCCAATGAATGGTTCTCCAATGTCAATTCCAATGCCCATTCAAATGCAAATGCCACTTTCACCTATTTCATCTACTTCTCCCCCTCCTCCTCCCCCAACCGCCCCTGCTTCAGCTTTGCGCAGTCCACCATTGAATTCAAGGGGACATCCTGGTGATTCGACCATGAATGCAAGATCATCAATGAAGAAGAACATGTCTCCAAAACCGACCAAGCAAAAGAAACATATAGTGAGGTCCCCATTGTTGGAAGAGTTTAGAAACAACAAGAACAACAAGGAGTATCGTTTGAAGGACATCTACGGACATGGGTACGAATTTGCTAAGGATCAGCATGGCTCAAGGTTTATCCAACAGCAGCTTGCCGTGTCTAACAGTCAAGACAAAGAGGTCATCTTCAACGAGATCAGAAATTTTTCTTTGGATCTCATGACTGATGTGTTTGGGAACTATGTCATTCAGAAGTACCTTGAGCATGGTACACCTGTGCAACGCAAGGTTCTGTTCGAGTCGATGCGTGATAACTTTTTACAATTGTCGATGCAGATGTATGGTTGCAGGGTCGTTCAGGAGTGTCTCGAAGTGTTAACTCTGGATGATCAGTTACTACTGCTCGAGGAACTTGAGGAGCACGTTCTGACCATGGTGAAAGATCAGAATGGTAACCATGTGATTCAAAAGGCCATCGAATGTGTTCCAATTGTTAAAATTCCTTTTATTCTGGATGCTTTACGGTCGCAGATCTATCATCTATCGACGCATCCATATGGATGCAGAGTTATACAGAGACTATTGGAGTTTTCAGGTGAAGAGGATCAAACATTCATTCAGGATGAACTTAAAGGGTTCGTGTTTTACCTCATCCAGGATCAGTTTGGTAACTATGTGATTCAGCATATTATTGGACATGGAGGTGAGGCATATACGGACGAAGTTTTGAAGGTTGTTCTTGAGAATCTTGTGGAGTTGTCCAAGCATAAGTTTGCATCGAATGCCGTTGAGAAGTGTATCATCCATCAGTCTGAAGCCAACAGGATCAAGATTTACAATGCAATATTGAAGGGGAACATGCAGTTGAAAGCAGAATTGGATGAAGAGTCCGCATTGGCTTTGATGATGAAGGATCCTTTCGCTAACTATGTTGTTCAAAAGATGGTTGAGTTAGTTGACGATGCGAAGAAGAAGCTGTTGATCTTAAAGATTAGAGAGTATTTGGAGTTGATCAACAAGGGTACCTCCGGTAAGCATCTAGCCAGTATTGAGAAGTTGATTGCTTTGAGTGAGTCCTATACTTCGATCTAGCCTTTGAAACTTTGTTTTTCCTTTTCTCTCTTTGCCATTCCCCTTGATGAGTTTTGTTATTACTTTTATTTTTATCTTTTTCCTCCTATATATAGTTCCCATGGCTTTGCTATTTTCTTATAGATAGCATCACCCATATTTTTATTTCTTGCTCGTTTTGACTAGTGATTCTTCTAGATCCTAGAGAATGCTTCTATAATGTTATCACATATCATCATTTTCATACCTTTTTAAAACAGACAAGAAGAAAAAGAACTGCAGAATACATCGCTGAGGTCATCTGCCAAATGTCATGAGCGTGCCAAAAAATTATATTTATTTTTTTGGAGACGAAAAATTTCATGGCTCCTATTGTATAGGAGTATTTTTGTATCCTTTTTCACCTTCTTTCGCTACAAGAACAAACCATTGGAAACGATACGAGACCAATAAAGATCGACTAACCATAAATCATCATGTCAGAACGTATATTTTCACCAATTCCAGAGAGCATAACATCCCAGGAAAACGGCTCTTCGAGCGAGACTTTTGTCGATTGTAACGAGGACCTTGAGATTGACGATATATTTGACCATCTCAACAGGATATCGAAGGAGAAGAAACAACAGCAGCAGCAGCAGCAGCAACAGTCTTCAAAGATCGTTACAGAGAGGGAAAAGTTTGAACAGTTGAGAAAGTCGGTGAATGGACTCCCCGGTATCAAATCAACCTCGTTGGATAGTAACCTTTTCAAAGGTGAGAAGAAGAACACCGGAAGGAGCATAGATCAGGTGAAGAAACTGAACGATCCAATAACGGCCGTCTTGCCAACGTCATCATCAAACAAGGAAAAGACAGAAGAACAATCTATCTCTGAAAAATGGTTCTCGCTACCAAAGGTGGAGCTTACGGAGAAGCTAAAGAGGGACCTTACCATTCTCAAGAATAGATCCTCCATTGATCCAAAGAGACACTACAAGAAGGACAACTCATGGAAGATTCCAGAGAGATTCCAAGTTGGTACCATTGTTGGAGATCATGCCGATTATCATAACCGTATCGATAGGAAGAAGAGAGGAGATGGGTTTGTGGACGAACTGTTGAAGGATGATGAGAGTAAGAAGTGGTTCAGGAGGAAGTATGGAGAGGTTCAAGCCAAGAAAACTAGCGGTGGTAAGGCACACTATAAGAAAGTCCAAGAAAAGAGAAGGCGATTTTAATTGTCATTTTGGTATAATCAAAAGACTAAAGCAGGTGTGTTTGTTATTTGTTAGAAAAGGTATCTGTTATCGTAAAGTGTATAGGAGGCGTAAAAAAAGAAAGAAGAAGAGCGTTTAATTAAAATTAGAATATTGCAAACAGTTCGAAAAGCCAGTTTCAAAGTATCAACAACAGCAACCACCAAAGATATCAATCTTTCTAAAGTTTCTCTCTCTGATACCATCCCACAGCATCTTTTTTTCCTCCTGTCCTAAACGATCAACGTTGACTCCAATGATACCACTGTAGTGGAACTCGAAAAGAGTCTGACAGGCCACAAGGAGGTTCAAAAAGTAGTTTCTCAACGCCAGCGTTCTATAGTTTGATCCGTTTGTTTTCTTTGAGTTTGAAATCGAGATGGAAGCAACCAGACTCTTGAACGATTCGTCTATTTGGAACTCTTTGAAAAGATCGGAATGGATAAGCTTTTGAAGAAAAGTTGTATCGTCATCCTCTAGATCAATCTGTGTTATTTCTAACTGTAACTTGGAAGGCTTCCCCCTGTTGATTTCATCCATGACTTTCTTGTCCATCACTTGTAAAAGGAATGCATCCAACCTTTTGTTCTTTTGATTTTTGATCTTGATCAGTTCAGAGGTTAGAACGCTCGAATCGATGGAGTTGTCTATTGTAACCTGGATAGGTCCGTTGTTAGAGGGATACCTTGTCCATTCTTGAGGGGTATTCTGCGTATAGATGAACATTAAAACTCTCATTAGGTTCAAATTCCAGTCTATTAGTTTTTCTGGAGAATCTGCATTTTTGGAGGTGACCGTTGTGGAATCTCTCAGGATGGAGTTCAACTCTGAGAATATTTCGTTACCCAGGTTTGGTACTGTGTTGTAAGTGGCGGTTGTCACTTTTTCCAACACCTGGCTCAAAGGAATGATCATGGATGGTTCTTCAGGCTGGTCTGAGGAAAAAGAACTGGAAGAGGTGGTTTCCTCATTGGTATAGTCAGAGGGCAAATGACTGTTATAGTCTGTGTTGTTTATGTAGTTCTTTGATGGGTATGCGGAAGATGAGGAGGAGGAGGAATTGGTAAACGCGGATGGAGCAGAGGAGGAGGAATATATCGATGAGTTTGAAGAAAACAACGAGGATGACCCTGTTGATGAGAGGTCACCCAATGAGTATGTGTATGATGAAGATCTTGATAGTGCTGGTCGATCAGTAAATGAGGATGATGAAGTAGAAGAAGCAGAGGCAACTGATGCTAGAATGTTGATGTTGTTGCTGGGGATATTACTCTTACCTTTCTTTGCATTCGTTGACTTCCTGCCACTGAACCTGGATAGGATTGAGGAACCTGTCTTGACTCTTTCTAGTATACTGTTGTTGCTGCTGTTGTTGCTGTGTGGATTTAGGGGTGCTCTTTGTGGTATCAAGGAAGACTGTATGAAGGTGTGATATGATGGAAGCTGTTGCTGGAAAGCATGAAAAGGCTGTCTATTGCCTGTGTTGAGTGCTTGTTCACCGTCATGCCGTCTATTGATGTTGTTGAAGACGGCTTCTCTTGCACTTTGGGTGAATTCCTTGGGGGTATTCACCTCTGGTTCTTTATAGCTGAACATTGCTGTTGGTAATTATGCTTTGTGTTGTTGCGAGTTGTTTTGATGAGATGTATATCGATTTGATTCTAGTTAAGTTTTGTTCAAGCTGTTTCGAACGAATCCGAGAGGAACTAAGAGTACGAAAGTGTAAACGAGAAATACTCTAGTGGATGTCTCGTCAAGTGACAGGCCGATGTTCAACTGGAATTTCTTCCGGTCTTATAACACGAGGAATTGGCAGCTAAAAGTGATGTGATGTTTTCTTCCTTTTCATGCGGCGTAATTGATCCGCATTTGAAATTTTGCATTTTTGTTCCGGAGACAATAAAGAAACTGTATTGTTATCGTTTTTGTTATTGTTATGTTTTTCCAGCCATCCATGGGGTAGCGGAGAGGAAGAAGGCTCTGCCCGGTGGAGTCCCACGGAGCATCCCGGAAGGCTCACGGGGAAAGAAGCAGTCGGATTTTCTTTTGCCGTAAAGGGCAACGCCTCCGCTACTACGGACCCCCCCGCTGGGGCCGGCCATGCCCCCGGGCACCGGGACTGACTTACCGTGGACACAGCACGACAGGCTGCGTGTGAATTTGATCACGTTCAGTGGTATAACCACGGAAGAACCGTAGATTCCGTGATTACTGCTTTTACAGGCGAGTTCACAAAGTAATCAGATACGCTGATACTGCTGTGATACTCTGGAGCAGTAATAGTAGTCACAAATCTTGCACAACTTGCAGTTTGCTCTCTTCCTCCTCTCATGGCGTGATAATGTTATGCCGCTGAAGCAACCAATCTTCCGGGGCTTATGATGATGTCTTTTTCCCTGGTATTGGCTGGCTGGCTGATTGTTCTGGGGTGAGGGTCACTCAGATTCTTTTACAATAGCAGGTTTTATTATATAACCGCCTTGTATATTATGTAGATCCGTAAGCCTGATTGTTCTGTATTAGTGTTACAGAGTGGGGATGGATGGTGCTGAGACCAGTCTCGACCAGTCTCTACCCACCCACGGCGCCGCAAATGTTGGCCACTTGTAAGTTACATCACCTAGAGGTATCCATTTGAAACATCATTATCCCTTCAGTAGGCCCATGCCAAACTTCCCCAGGCACTACCCCGCCCCTTCTGTTTGCCACGGAAAAAGTGTGTTTATCCGGTACCTCACCGGGGCGCGCGTTGCGTGCAGTAATTTTCCGGGGGATGTACCGTTTCCTCAACTTGAAACACAGTATGGTTGTTTATCGATACGTTGTAGAACTATATGGCAAAGGCCTATTTGCATAACCTCAAAAAAGAGCCAATCGACATTTGGTGCCCAGTGCCAATGATGCTTTCAGACCAAGCACTTGTTACTTTTTTCAAGAAAACCAAGAAAAAAAAAAAGGAGAAACGTACCTAATACATGATGCTACAGAATAAAAAAACTCTCGTCCTAACTGCCTCTGATCCGTCACCTTTCAAATGTTGACCCGTCGATCGGCACTTTTCCCAGTCTCCCTTCTTTCCTTCATAATCTCAGCGGCAGAATCAACACCCTTCTGCCTGACCAACTTGGAATGGAACAATCCACAGGCGTTGCACAAGGTTCGAGCACCAGTTGGGCCTTTTCTCCATTCCGGTGTACTGATCGATCCACACTGCATGCACCGAATCTTTGGTTTAACGCCAAGTTCTTGGTGCAACGTTCCCTGTGGCACAAAGACAGGCTTGTTCTTTGAAGTTAGTCCGATTGGTTTGGGAGGATCAACCTTGAGAAATATCGATTCTCCAGTGAGTGATGGTTCGGACTTGGTAGGCCTATGGCCTTTCTTGAATCTCTTTGAAGTTGGTTGTGATGTTGCTGCTGCTTCTGGCTGTTCAGAGTCGTCCTTAGCAGTAGTTCCACCAGGGGTGGCTCTCTTGCGCCCCGGTGCGACCGCCACGGCCACCTCCACTGCCTGCTGCTGCTGCTGCTGATGCTGATGCTGTTCCAGGATAGCCACCTGTGGTTCGATTGGAGTTGACGATCTCACTTGCAACCCTTTCCAACTGGTTATCAACTCCTGTAACCTCGTTAGACTCTCTTGTACATCGTTCAACCTTGCCTCTGGGAAACTTCCCAAAAAGCCACCTAGATCAACCATTTGTCTGAAATTGTTACCATCTAGAGCTCCAAACCTTCGAATGTTTGCTGCAAATTCACCATCGACGAATTGAACAACGTTGTTCAGATCCTGCAGTGAACCGTCCAATCGGTTGGAGAATTGGATACACTGTTGGCTTCTTGCCTTGAAGGATTCTGTTGTTCCTATTGGTGACATGCTGATGTTTCTCCAGTCTAACCTGTTATCATGAGGAAGCAGGGATGGAGGGTATCCACTAAAAGAACCACGGGGTGGTGGCTGAACGGGATAATGCTGCTGCTGTTGCTGCTGTTGATGGGAGGAACGCGGAGACAGTGCGAGAGGAAGGTACTGACGTGGAGACTCCTGTCTTGATGCTGCCCGAAATGGGTGACCAGTTACTTCAGGTTGGTAATAGGAATGCTGTTGCTGCTGCTGTTGCTGCTGCTGTTGCATCATCATATGCTGTTGATGCTGTTGCTGTTGATGATGAGAAGATGGAGGAGCTGGGTATGGGTATTGCTCTTGGTATTGCTGTTGAGGAGGATGCCCTTGGGGTTCACCACCATCTGTCGGCCTTCTAGGGTTTTGCCGTGATTGATTATGACTCTCTCTAGTCATCAAGTCCATTTCAGAGGAGATGGACTCACCAGGATTGTGAATCCTCATTCCTTGAAAGATTGGCTGAAGCCTTTGGGTTTCCGATACCATTCTTTGATGCCCCAGACCTTCATTATGGGTTGGAGGAGGACGTGCCGGTGGATAAGGGTTGACTAAGACCTGGCGCAGCTCATTACCAACAGATATGCTTGATCGATGTTCCACACTCATATGCTGCTGTTGCTGTTGCTGTTGCTGGGTTGGTGATAATGAATAGTAAAGCTGGTTCCCCTCGTTAGGGCCAGTCACTGGAGTTATCAGACTGGTGATTCCTGAACTGCCTTCTTTCTCAGGCCCTGGAACGGATATCTTTGGAGCTGTTCTATCCACTCCAGGCACAGTACCAAAGGCTTTCGTTAGCTCATCAAATGAGGGAAGTTTAACTTTTTCGTGCTGCTGTTTTTTATTCATTAAAAGTGAACACCAAATGTTGTGTATGTTATCCAAACCTTTCAAAGTTGTAGGGTTGGCTGAAATCTAGAGTTAAAGGAGTGATGTGATTTCGAAAAGGAGAGACTAATAACATGAGAGATTTGGTTTTACCTTAGATCGGTAGGGAAACAAAGATGGAATCTTCCCAGTGATGTAGATGGGACCCAAAATGCTGTGACAGACTTTTTGATTGATTAATCTGATCGATGTGAGCTTTGCAGTCAGAACTGCAATTATTAACAGAATATCAAATCCTATGCTATCTATCTATAGAAGACAGAATAGGAAAACTTTCTTGATCGCTGATACAGATAACAAAAAAAATTGTCGATTCAATGTTGGGGCGTTTTCTTTCTCTCTCTGAAGACCAGAGAATTAAGTATTGATCTGTTTGTTATAGATTGCGTCTAAGTTTGGAAGGGAACTTGATCCGGTTCCATCACTTGTCTACATCTCGATGGGTTTTGATCGTGTGTAATTCGATCGATTTGGTTTAACGATCGATTTCAGCGATCAAGGGCTTGTACAACACCCACCTTTGTTTTCCAAGTGAGTGAATGAATGAGTGAGTGAGTGAACGAACGTTGAGCCTACAGATGGTCATATATTAGCCTTCGTGCCTTTGATTTTATTGAATTATAGTAACTGTAGTAAACAGAGGTTGGAGGCACTCTGGTGAAAGCAGATGGAAGCAAGCACATGAGTTGGGCGGGCACTTTTACTGCACATTCCCCAGCAAACGAAATATCGTGCGGCTCACAAACCAAAATTTTTGTTCTGTGCAGGATGCATTACAGCTTTGGCTGCAGTAGTCTGCCTCGAAAGATGCCTTTCTTTTGACTATGGACTAACAGACACAAGACACCGTTGATTGGTTTAAAGATCTTCAAGCTAAAAAGAACTGTGTGTGCATTATGTCTATGCTATAGCGAAAAAAATAAAGATTCCGATACCGGGAGTCGAACCCGGGTCTGCCCGGTGAAAGCGGACCATGATAGCCGTTACACTATATCGGATAATCATACAACTTGTGACGGATCGGGTCTCCTTGAAACCAAGGAGAGCCTCTCAGCCGCTCACTTTCCTAATTAGGATGAGGATAAGGAGCCCCTCAGCCGCTCACCTTCCCAATTAGGATGACGGTGAGGAGTGTAAGGTACTACCTTACACCAGTTCAGAGAGTTCGATCGACGTCTTCGTCGATGAGAGAGTAAAACTTTTCATTTTTCTTATATAAGAAGGATAACTAGTTCGTTATCCTTCCCTTTATAGTAGCTTAGGGGATTTCACCTAAGTAAGCAAGCAATACAAGATTAGTTCACAAGACTATAGAAAAAAACCTTCTAAGGAAATTTAATTGACAAGACTCTCGACCCAGATCCGCAACACAACGCAACGCAACACAACTTGTTGCAACACAACTTGTTGCGGATCTGGATCGAGAGTCTTGTCAATTAGAATTTCTTAGAAGGTTTTCTATAGTCTTGTAAACTAAAATATCTGTATTGCTTGCTTACTTAGGTGAAATCCCCTAAGCCAACACAGCAACTTCCTCCGATGATAACTCCTTTCTAGTCGGCACAAAATGCGCTCTCTTAGATAATCTATCGACGACAACCATCACAGTGTCAAAACCTTCTTCCGTAGTTGGCAAACCACCAACAAAATCCGATGTGACATCGGCCCAGCAACCTGTGGGAATCGGCAATGGGTTAAACAACCCTTGGGTTGCAACGTTTGTGGGCTTTGATCTTTGACAAACATCACAAGTAGCCACATAACGTTTCACCTCCTTAAACATCTTCGTCCAAACAAAAGACCTTGACAACAAGAACGCTGAGTCAGTTGCTTCGTGCCCATTGTCAACAGGATATCACGGGATGGCACAAGATGTTATTTGCGGTAGAGTTTGCGTACAACTCGACGTATCAGGACTCCATCAAGGATGCACCTTTCAAGGTTGATCTTGGATACATTCCTGATAGTCCAAGTTTTGTGTCTGGTATGACAGTGAATCGATTTAGTCACAGTGGTAATGAGTATGCTATTTCGATGCGTGCTATTATGAGAAGAACACAAGATGCGTTGGTTGAGGCACCACATAGCCAAGAAGTCCAACACAATCGTCATCATTCGCCAGTTAACTACGCCGTTGACGTATAGTAAGATCCATCCAGTTTATTTTGGACCTTACATGTTAGTGAATCGGTTAGGAGATAATGCCTTTGGGGTTGATATTCCTACTCATGTGAAGAAGCATCGGACTATCAATGCCCAGTGGTACAAGCCGTTCCAGGAACGTGCTGAAGCCTACCCGAAAGTACCACCACGTATAGATGCTGAAGTTCGTGCTCGATTAGTCGAGATTACAGGAGTTGCAGGTTTTGATCATGAAGCCAAACTGGTCACTGTGTTTTGGAAAGATTGTCATCCAGGCCATGGATCCACAATCTCATATGAGCTATTTGATCAAATCTGTTACACAACTGTAAGAGACCAGATCTATGGTGACCAAAGCGCACATGAGGCCTGAGTTAAGGATTGCTAAGTGATTACGTCATTGGTAATTTCAAAGATGAGACAGTTGCTCTTCAGCAGGAAGTCATCTTTACAAGTGCATAAGATGACTTTGAAGTGTGTAAGTAAAAAGCTTTTTGAGAGCAGTCGCTGTTTAGTGGAAACAAGATCGTGCGACTTCCACAAGGTCTCGATCCGTTGCCAACAGCAGTAGGGCAGATAAGGATTGAGGATGCACGTGACAGGAAATACTTACTTTTTAAGATATATCTCTCTGTTGAAATACGATTGGCAAGTTGCTATGTTAGAAAGGTGCTAAGATTGGAATAGCATCCCTATGAGGATCAGCGAACTAACGAGTTGGCCTGAAGGGAGCCTCACAACGTCTGTTAGGTTTGTGTTTGGAAATAGATCGAGCACTCACGTGATGCACATGATCCAAGATACGCTATTCAAACGTAATGTAACAGAAAATCTTACGTAATCAACCTGGTTCCTTTTCAAATGATTCCAATTGTCACTTTTCATCTTCATCGACGTTGGAAGAATGAAAGAAAGTAGGAACAACTTAATTTAAACCCAAACAACGGTAATTTTTGCTCTTGTGAATGATTAAGGATTTTCAGAGATAATACTCATCGTTTAACAGCAAGCCATTTCCAATGTTTGGTTTGAGAACGTTAGCCAAGCTACGATGGAGTGCATCATCGTCTTTGATGATAGTCGCCAGCATTCATCAAACTAAACCTTTCAATCGCCACATGCAAGCCTCTTTGCTCACTAGGCGAGCAAACTCTTCGTCATCACCAGCTGCTACAACAGATGGGCCTCATCCTCCAGTTTCAGTCATTTCCAATGTGGAAGATAGCTTGAGCAATGACAAGACGCACCAAGGACAAACTCAATCAAAGGCCACAAATCCAAAGAAGAAGCCGGAATCCGACCTCACAAAACGTTGGGAGATATATTCAAACTTGGCTAGTCTAACTGAAAGCCCTCTTCCGTCAACGACTGTTCCATATATTTCCTGGGATAAAAAACCGGTGCGCAGGCATCTTCCACCAATTCCGAGCGAACTAACACCAGAGAATGTGAACAGCTATGTACATGAACTAACAAGGTTCAGATACCCACCTCCATTGCAATCATCAATCAAAGAATCAGTCGAAGCTATAGTCAGTATGTGCCCTCAACTGCTCACCAGAGAATCATACTTGAACATTGTTGCTTACTACCATGTAACAGACAATAGATTGCTCGCTGATCGGACTATACAATCAATGGAGCAGAAAGCATCAATTCCAAGGGATGTCGACTTTTACAACATCCTACTTAGTGGAACGTACAAGAGGGAAGCTTCCAAAAAATTAAAATTGCTCGATGAAATGAAAGCCAAGGGGATACATCCCTCTCAGAACACATGGTACTACATCATTGAAACGTTCACCAACCCAAGATTGCTCCAAAAGTATCTCGACAAGTTGGAAAAACTGGAGATTCCAATTGAACCAATTGAAGAACAGGTCTCGTTGCAACTCTCAGGAGCGGTCGATCCAACAAAGCTTGTTGAATTCTACAAAAAACAAGGAATAATAAATGAAGAAGAAACACAGATTAAAAACGCCTTTTTTCTAAACAGACTGGTATACGCCTACCTACGCTCCAAAAAAGTTCAAGAGGCACTAAAAGTGATATCAACATATACTTCGTTCCGTCCAGAACTTGAGCCTAGAAACATAGGCACGCTAAGCTTACTGATTAGACACTTCATGGCAAGGCGAGAGTTGGGTCAATGCTTTGCAGCATCCAACTTTTTCAAGTCACACGTGACCCATATCGATCCAGCAAGAGTGGAGGCAACGCTGGCCTTTGAACTTGTCGAAAAGTATCTTTATGACTGTGTGTTTTTTGACAATTGGAAACGACTAACGCAGGAGTTGGCGGATGTGTCCTTGTCCAGCAGATGGATAGCCATTGATCATGCTAGACAGGAGAGGATTTTGGACAGGTTGGATGGACATGCTAGGAATCACGGCATTGAAGATTTCAACGTGAGGGATGACACCAATGGGGATAGTCTGTGTGAGCTGTTATGGGAGAAGCTCAAGTGGGAAGAAGGAGTTTATAGGCCCACCGATAAGTGTACCAATGAATTCAAAGAGGCTGCCTTACTGTTGGTTCCAACTGAGGCCAAGGCCACAGAAGAAAAGGGTACTGCTGATTTGTCTGAGTAGTTGTGACATGTCTGTAACTGTATATACAACTGATTATGAGTGTATTTGTTTTCCTATATTGCAGTAGTGAAATGAGTAAATGTGAGCGTTTAAAAAAGTGAAAAGGGAAAGGGAGAGAGCAGGAGAAACAGTAAAGGAGTGATTGTTTCGATGCATCGCCCCAAACGTAATGTAAAAGGAATAGAAAAGATGTGTAAGAAAAGAACGAGGCAAGTAAGGTATCGTACAAAAGAAAATCTCGAGGCATAATAAGTAAAGTAAAATAAGAGAAGAAACAAAAAAGCAAGACAAGTATTAATGTATGGTGCAAGAAAGGTAAAACTAAGTAACAAGAAGAAGTAAAAGACAAAGACAGAAGAAGCATCAGCGCTTTCCTCTCTTTGAATCACCAGCATCTCTTGATTCGGCCCCAAGTTTCCTTTTTCCCGAAGTGCTGGAATTACTGGACTCAACAGCGGTAACGGGAGTGTTGGTGTTGGTGACATTAGTCGTCAAACCAACAGGCAATCCTGCAGTGGATCCGGAATTACCATTAGGATCAACACTGTCAAAGATTTCGTCAAACCTGTTGCCGCTGGCGGAATCTCCAGTGTTATGATTCGAACCTGATGGGGCCATATTTGAGGATCCAACTCCAGATATGGAGTTCGGAGTTTCTGGAATAAGGAAATCGTCAACTCTAAAGTCATCTGGGACAGCATAACCTTGTTGCTGTTGTTGTTGCGATTGCTGCTGTTGCTGGTGCTGTTGAATAGAAGCGCTGGAAGGAGGGTACTGATCAGACTCAAGACCACCTGATGTTGGTGTTCTTGCAGGTGGAGTGTTCAATCCCGAACCGTTTGTGAGCCGGTTGATCCATTCATTGATCTGCTTGATTGACGACTGCTGCTTATTCAACTGACTGTTGATGTTACCCAAAAGATTCTCAGATGATGGATTCTGATGCTGTAGCTGTGCGTGAGGCGTATTGACATACTGAGGGGTTTCTTGGTAATCATCAAAGTGCTGCTGCAGTTGTTGTTGCTGCGGTTGTGGTGATGGTAATGGTAATGATTGTTGCTGATGATACTGCTGCGACTGTTGGTCAGGAAGAATGTTAAGCTCAGGGAAATAGGTTCTTGGCGAGTTCATCATGATGCCCGGAGACTGTATGTTATGCAACTGTGGGTTTTGATAGTATGGAGTCGATCCACCTGGTATACCGGATGGGGTAGAATAGTTGTCATAAGAATCCACGTTTCTGTTTTCAGGTCCTCTACGTATCTCCTGTATTGCAGGGTCACCAGTCTCGCCAGTCACCGTCGCTGCTCCTGGGGTCGCTCCTGTGATTCCGGCTGCTCTAACCGATTCTGGGGAGTTACTATCCAGCAACGATATTCTTGACGATGAAGATCCCGCTGGGGTGGGATTGTATGCAGAATCCATTAACATCAACCTATTTGAGCCATATCTTGAGTCTTGTAAATTTGGTGGAAGACCACCACGATGAACCTGTTGGTATTGTTGCTGCTGCTGTTGCTGCTGTTGTTGCTGCTGTGACTGATGGAGCTGTTGTTGTTGATTATTTTGCTGCTGGTGCTGTTGGTGGTGCGAATGATGATGATGCAATGGAGGCTGTGAAGTTCCCTGCTGTTCATGCTGCTGAAGCTGATGCTGCTGTTGAAGGGCTAAATCACCATGGTATCTAGTGGCAACCAGATCCATGATACCGTCATTAGATAGTCCACCTCCACCACTAACATTTTCCAAAAACTTAGCAGACCCATTCCCATAGAGTGAGGCCAAGAATCTTAGGATCTTATCCAATGTTTCCGTCTGCACTTTATGCCTCTCTCTAGCCATAAAATTCTCCTTCCACAACAGCTCGTTATCCTGCACAACACGCCTCAAATCGTCGGCAATCATCCTTTGTTTCTGCTTCATGCTTTCCAACTCCATCATCACCGTTCCTAATCCAACCTCCTCGTCATCACCCTCCTTCGTTGACTTGTTCCTTATGATGCTATCCAACAGATCCTCCTTACCCCTTATGAAATTCGGATTTTCAAACTGCCAAACTTCCTCGTTTTGAACCAAAGAGCCTGAATTCACATCCTGCATCTTGTGCCATCCGTACATGTTCAACTGTCTCACAAAAGAGGCAAAATTGTTATGCTTGAAGTATTTGGGCAAGACATGCTTCATGAAAGCTTCACGATCTGACACCTGAAAGGCCTCACCGTTGGGCATCCAGGAGATATACCTTGAATTTGATTCGTCATTCACCATGTTCCACAGCTTCATCACAAATGCTGGTCTCTTGGGAGGTCCCGCAGGTGCAATTGCTATCTTTTTCGTCTTTGGCTTTTTGAAGGTTAGCGCTTTGCTCTGTGCTGATAATGGACTGAGTATTCCGTCAACGGAGTCAGCGCCGGAATTATTGGAGATTCCTGTAGTGTTGGATACTGATCCATTCTGGTATGTCCTGTTGTAACTGTTTCCAGCAGCAGTAGCAGAAACAGCAGCAGGGGCTGCTCCTGAAGAAGAGCCTACCGGTTCATAATATGGCGGCTTGGGCTGACTTTGAGAGGTATATCTGGAAACGACGTAGCTGTTGCTCGTACTGTTACCATTGTTGGTGTCACTCTGGCTGTTGATCTGACTGTTGCTCTGGCTGTTGCTGTTCATGTAAGGTGTCAACTTGTTTGAGCCTGGAGTAATCACGATTGGCTGTTGGGAGATGATGCCCAGGTCTCCAGAGAGAGAGATAGGGGTGTCAATCTGCGAGACAATATCATCACCAGGGGTCAATTCGGTAATTGGATGAGGAGTCATACCGGTACTTGGAGGAAACTGGTACATCCCTGCCTGGTCTGTTGTGTAACTTTGTCCTGTAACGTTGCTAAGAAGGGATCCGTCAGCAATGAGCGATGCCGGCTCGCCCAACAAAGGTGTTGTTGTTTGAGCGTTGTTATCAGAAGACATCAATGATGATGATGAATGGTTCCCTTGACGGTCGGCTTCCTTGCTGCTGGTGCTGTTGATGTTGTCTATTATTTCAAAAAGTTGTGATTCATGTGTTGAGTCGGTATTCGTTGATGCTGACAGTTGTTCTTGTCTTTGTCCTTGTGCTTGTGACTGCTGTCTTTTTTGGTTGTTTGATGAGGTACCTAGCTTATTTGGATTAGTGAAGGTATTATTGTTCATCCTTCATGAACAGGAAGAGGCTATACCGAGTGTGTAGATCTGGCGATGGAAGGTGGGGAGTGTACTTCAAAAGAGGATTCGTAGCATTAAACTGGCTAAATACTTTTTATACACTGACAAGATAAATAGATTTGAGATGTTCACCACTGCCACAAATATACGCCTCTGCACCATTATACCGTAGACTTCTGGAAGCTTCTTGAAATTGTGCTTTTTGGTGCAAAGGTGCATACCAAATGCTTATTTTATTGGGTTAAGTATCCCATTTCTGTCAAGGGTCATTTGGAGCCGTCTTGCTAGACTCCTCGAAACTTCTTCTTTGGCATCTTCGTCTTTCCTGGATTCCACCGCATATCTGGTAAAACCGTTTTCAAGAATGTCGTCTGTAACTATCAAAACACTCTCACCATCGTCATCATCAGCTTTGGAGAATCTTCTTCCCAACTTGCTACCATAACCATCATCAATGGAAGAACATGTAAAGGTACTTGCCTTACTCGATGCTGGTGATAGTATGGACATCAACTTCTTGAATTTCTCGTCGCTTGAAGGTTTCCGTATCACACCGTAAGATTGGTAAGTTCCATACTTTTCAGTAATTTCTTGGCAGTTATGGTTGTCTACGAATCCGATCGCAATCTGATCTTTGAACTGCCTCTTCAACCTCTGTATAACCCCATTAAACTCTTCCAAATCGTTAACGCCAACTATTATCAATCCATTCTCATCTCCTTGTCTTTCAGCCAACTGTAGTTTGAGCTCGGTGATTAATCCCATCGAGGAGTTGTACTGTAGCAACAACGCTTTCAGCCCAGAATCATCATTGTCATCTGCTAATCTGACTATGGTTCCATCTGGTAGCACGCTAGTCACTTCTAAAACCGCACTCTTGCAAAACATACTTCCATTGCCAACCACAAAAGACGACGAATCATCAGTCAAAGTAACACCTGCGTCGCCTAAGAATTCACGCACCAAAGCTCTCCTCTTGTCACCTCCTCCCCCTTCAATTTTTAAACCTTTACTTGCTAAAAAGGTACCCCAGTCTCCACCAACTTCAAACGCACCACTTTGAACTCTAACGTTCCTCTCATTTTCATCAAACTCCATGATCTTATTCATTCTACCAAAATCAATAGTGACGGCAAGTTCAGCACTAGTCTCGCCAATGTTCACAACAGGTACTTTGAAAGTCTGACATTCCTTCAAGATAGCGGCAACCTGTTCGGTAGATTCCGGACGAAAAATCAACCTCTTGCCATTCAAACTTTTCTTCCCATCATCACCACCAAAAAAAACATCCAACCAGCTGTCTTGAACCTCAACCATCTCTTTCAAAGCAGGGTTGACAAACCCATCTCCTTTCTCCAGCTGCAAATCGATGCCAACACTTTCGAGGATCCGCACCATGCATCGCTTCAAGATTTGAGCATCAGCATATTCCTTTTGTGGTGAGTTTGCTAAATCCTGCAACGTTGTAATTGAGCCACTTGGAAATAAGTCAGGAGGTGGAAATTGTAAGACGAGGGTCTTGCCCAATGTATAACCTGTGCCCATGGAGACAACGAGGAGGAAGAGTTGGAACGTGAAAGAGGTTTCTATTGGAGTGGACATTGTCCAGCCCGATTTTGTCTTGCTGGTGTTGCCATTCTGTTTGGGCATGGAGCGATGTTGTAGTGGGACTGCAGATGTTGATTTAGGTCTCTTTAGGGAGAACACTGGGATGGCTCTTCTTGAGAATAGTCTCGACAACATCATTGGATGGAAGCTGTGGATTGCTCGAGAAGAGAGGGGTGTGCTTTAAGTCTATTTATCAGTATATAATTCAACAGGTGTTCTTGCTGTGCCCTCTTCTGCTTCAGCTCCTTTATCTTCTTCTTGATCTTCCTCGAGGAGTTTGAATTGGATCAAAATTACCCCTCCAACTTTTTACTACCCCGCGTTGTATGTGGCTGGAATTATAAATGTGGCTAGTGTGACTTTTATATGTGGCGGGTGTTCTCTTTAACAGAGGTTTTTCAGGAAACAGGTTTAATCACAGCAAGCGGTGGATTGAGCTTATTGGTGGATAGGAATAGAGGGATATGTTGATGAGAAGAAGCTCTTTTGTTCGTAATTGTAAGGAGAAGGGGCCAATGGTAGAGTAGAGCAAGAAAAGTGAAATGAGGGTACGAGATGTAACTCAAGGAATGCTTCCGTGCCTTCACCCAGACATTCAAGTAACTCTTCATTGACAAACCTTCAGGACAGAAGTAACAATTAGATACGCTTGATCTGTGTATATCATTTAGCTTCAAGTTCAATATCAATAATTGGAATATCGATCTGAACTCGCTAAAAAACGAAAGCCAGTCGATTCACTACATGAACCATAGCGTTTAACCATCACATGTCTTGTAAATAATCTATTTTATTAGGATACGTATGTACAGAATAGCGTTTGAACAGACTATATGGTAGAATAACCACATCAAACTGGCCAGAACAACACAAGGGTGCCAAAGCATCTTCTTTTTCATCTTCATCTTCTTGGTCCCCATCCGCTTTAGAGGGTAGAGATACTTCACTTCTTCATCTTCTCCATAAAGTTATGCTGCTTACAATCAGCAACGTTCTTCTTCTTCATCACTTTCCTCTTGTACTTGAAATAATCGTTCTCTTTCAACTGTTCCATTTGAAGGTCCTTGTCTAGGATCGTCCATAACCATTCGGGATACTCCTCGTCTTTTGACGCCACCACTGGCTTACCATTTTTGAAAATGTTGAGTTTCATTGGTGTTCCTTCTTTGCATGTTGATTGGAAGGCTCTGATACTCGTCGAAAAGGAGCGTATAGTTGACAGTCTGTTGAACATGTTTTTGTGGATTTGGGTGATTATGCAGGTGTAATGGATGGACGGACGGAGCGAAAAAAGTGACTGCCGTTGAAAACTAAATCAAATGGGGATTGTTTCTCCTTTCTTTTTCTTCTTATTTTTCTGTTGATACAAAAAGCGCTGTGTTGACTAGATATGTTCGAAGGATGAATGGATGAATGGATGATGATGATAATGATAATGATAATGATAATGGCTGGTGGTGGTTTTACCTTACTTTGCTCGCTCGATCAAGAAGCGGTGAAAAATTGTTTATTTTCAGCAGCACAGCCCGAATATATAGGCCGTCTATTTCTCCTTCTTTATTTCTCAGTTACAAATGAGCTTCACAATCAATTCAAAAGAAATGAAATACATGCTAATATTAATGATGGAAATGGTTTGGTATGTGGCAATCTTCATGCCTTGATAGGATACAGTAGCCTCATCACGTATCCAACAGCACCATCTTTCAATAACAGATCATAACGACGCAGTCTTTTCAAATCTATACTGTCAACCTCCATTTCCTCCTCTTGTCTTCTCAAAATGGTGTTCCTTCTAGCACTTAGCATCCTTCTAATTTTCCATTCTCTAAACGGAAACAAACACAAGACACTACCAAGACAGGACAATGCAACGAATATCTGACAGTACAAGAACTGTCTATCTGCGGTGGTACGCTGAAGCTTCAGCGCAATCACTTCGGCAACGATTGAAGGTGGCCCACAACTAAACGTAATAAGCGACACCGCAGCGCCCAATTCCACACCACCACCAACAACATCAGCGGCAAGCGGTCCAAAGTTCACCCAGTTGACACCTAGTAGAAATCCAGACACAAAACTAAAGATGCACAGTGAGACATAAGATGTGATAAAAACCCACCAACAAATGGATATGATACCAATGATTCCAATCACGCATATTGTGGCATTTGCCCTGCCTGCTTTATCCGAAAGGAATCCTAAAGTTGGCCTTCCGATACATTGGGCAACGCTCTGTATCGTTGTAACGATCGATCCCTGTGAAGAGGTGAGACCAATGGAAGTACCGTAAGAGGATAAACTGTACAACAATATGGTGTATGTAAAACTGTAGATCACGTTGTACCCCACAATGCAGAGGATCGGTGGCATCTTGAAGATGTCTGGTCTCCATATAGCTTTACACTCTTTCCATATCGATGTATCCTTCGAATGAACCTTCTTTCTCACCTTGAGAATAAAGATGGCGGTGAGTGATAGAGCTGCACTCACTATCGCCATCATTCTCAATGCCCAAACTTGACTGCCTGTCTCGTTAATGATCTTTTGAGAGGACGTACTGAAGATCAAACCTGAAAGACCAGACCCAGACACAGCAATTCCATTAGCAATCGATCTTCTCTTCATAAAGTACGATGGAACAACTAAGAAGTAGGGCCCACCAATTAGAGCGAATCCAATGGCCACCAAAAACCCTTGAAAGATGATTAGTTGTGTCACCGTTTTTGCAATGGATGCCAGGAATAAAGACAGAAATTGGATGCACACACCAACGAGCATGATATGCTTCATGTCAAACCTCTTCACAAGAACAACAGAAAAAGTACAAAGCATCAGACTTAAACCTATCTGCAACCCACCAATAAGAGCATACATCTCCTTTGAAGTTCCTTCGAAATAGTTGGTGCTGAGGTAGTGGTTCAAAAACACACCAAAGGAAGATGATGTACCCCAAGAGAAACAGTTCAAGACACACACACAAACGGCAGCTGTCCATGCCCAAAATCCACCATCAGGAGGCTTATCAACAAGATCTTGCATTGCATACTCACCATCCTCATCAATAACGGTTTCTGAATCGTCACCTGGAGTAGATTTGACACGTTCAGAGGCAGAAATCTCTTGCGTCGTCTTGTCGTCCTCGTCCTCCTCAATGGCAGCAGATGACTCCTGTTCCTTCCTCTCCCTTTTGGCGCCTTCTTCTTCTTCTGCCTCTTCCTCTTCGTGGTCGCTGTAGAACGGAGCAGGATCCAGTACGCTCTTGGTCTCCAGTCTAGTCAGCTGATTGTCATCCCTGACTGCCTCAATCAAGCTCGAAGTTCGAGAGATGAACGACTTGGAAGATGTCCTTATGTGACGCTCTTGCATTTTGATTGATTCCTGTTCCAAGGCTTGCACGTAGGCCACGTTGGAGTCAACGCTAGGGTTAGGAGATAGCGAGAGAGCAATCGACTCGCTGGAGTCGTAATCTGATTGCGTCGTCATGATCTTTCTTCTTTTTCTGTGTTTCTGTCGGTTTTGTAGGTTGTTGTTTTGTGATTAGCTGGGAGGGCCTATTGAGGGTTCTCATTCTCTCTATACTGCTGAAAGGTCAACTGCAAGGGTCACAGTACAGCTAGATTTACAGCAAGCAAATCATGATCTGTAATTCAACTTTTTGCCAAACAGTCTTGCGTGTTTGCTTGTGATGAGCAATTTCAAAATCATCATGGTGAAAATCTTGTCAGAACACTTGTTAGAACACTTGATTGGGAGGGGTATGAAGTAATTTCTCGGGTTTGTTCAACCTGGTGGCACCTTAAAATGGGGAACTGAGTCCGCCATCTCCAAAAGAGGCGATAACCGTCAAGCAAAGGTGAAATAGTGCCGACGCTGCTTCCCTAAATGGACGCGCTTCGAGCACTCCAGGTCATTTTATTGTCAAAAATGACTCAATCATCAACTGAGACTAGTGGATGATGAGATGTTTTCGCAAAAATTTGAAGACTATAGAATATCAAAAGTTAAACCTCAAGAATAAGCAAATGGCCTCTGTTGACCAAACATGGGCACATCAGCCAATCAGCCTAAAGCGCTCTGCTTTTTTAACGTATAATTGTACAACTGTATTATTAGACCAAGCATGATAACATGTTGGGGCATTTTATGTTGGGTCCTAGCAATGCTGCTCCATCACAAACGCTCGGGTTTCATCAGCACCGCAATAGACAGACCGACACAAGTATGTTGATCTATACAGACAACATGATAGCTTGATAGTCCTCTCCTAGGAAGGGTCCCGCCCATTCCAGTTATGCATTTCATCGTAAGATCCCATCAACAACGCCTTGTTGACAAACGATCCATTTCGAGTGTGGAAGTTGGGCAACCCATCTTTATCCTCTTCCCATTCTATATCCATCACCAAATCTTTGAATTTTAGATCGTCCTCTGTGAGATGGTGCATATGAAGTCTCTGCTCCACAGCCAAACTAGGTAAACTGTCAATCATGGCAGCGTAGGACCTTGGCGTTTCGCCTGTCTTTCCAACGCTTAACTTTCCAGTCATGAAGAAAATGTTTTTGTACAGATGGTAATACATCCTACCCAACTGCTCAATGGTAAAGGGTGAACCATCAGCATCATCCGATGTAAATCCATGGATTGGATGCCTTTCATAACTGTTCAGAAGAAAGTAGCTCGCTAGTCTGTCGAATTCCAACCGTTCGCCTTCATCTTTGGAGGCAAAATGTTTTTTGCAGTAGTTGCACATGGCAATCATCTGCCACAAAGCCTTTCTCTTGCCAAAGTAAGTCAACAGTAAGACAACGGTTCGACGTTTTAGATTCCCATCCTTTCCACTCTCCTTGAGTTCTTTGATTGCGCTCATAGGATCGTCAAAGAGGAACAGTTGCGTGAACACGATTGGATCAAACAATATTTGGGACGTGTGTCTCCAGTGAACCTCTTCACTGGGTTGGTCAAGCTTCAAGAGGGCTTTGAATGCCGATTTCCACTCATCAAGGCAGGAATTCAACACTGAGTTTCTCAGGGTATTGCTGCTTAACCCTTCAAGGCATTTGATTCCTGTTTTGTACATTGGATGCTGGGTCCCAACCTGTCTTTGCAACATCACTTTCAACAGCTCAACTTTATACTTGGTATCCGTAAGACATTCGTACAGTGTCATGTATGTGGTATTGTTAGGTACTGCCTTGTACAACCTCATTCCTTTGATAATCTGGGCAATTCGTATGCCAAACAGGAGTGAGTCCTTACCGAATTTCAAATCACGAGGATCGTGCAATATTCCAGTAAGAAGTATGTTGAACGTATCAATAGTTGGGTCCCCAAGTTTTAATTTTTCTAGAAGTAGCAATGTCTCATGGGCCAGATCCATCCTGCCACACTTCACAAAGTGGTGTACAATCAAGTTGATGGTGTCAACGCTAAACACAAGCTCATAATTGGCAGCATCTTTCACAAAGTTGCAAAGTAGCTTTGTCTTTTTGTTATCTGACACACTGGATTGCCTATTGAGGACAACAGACTTGAAGAATCTGTAAAAGCTGAGTCTTGTAAGCGCCTGTCCCAGCGGAAAACTAGGAAACTGATGATCACGATGATCATGATGTATTTCCGATTGTTGGAAGCAGGAATGATCAACGGGAATTGGCTTATCCAAATCTGTAATCTTCATAAGGCTATCAAAGACAAGTCGGGACGGATTATTATGAAGATCAGCTGCTGGTTTCTGCAAACCATCTACAGTATCTGTCTCTATTGGTTTCTTTTTGGTTGTATGGTTTTCAACTTGTTGAAACAAACTACCCGAACTATTTGACATGTTGATTTCATCCTGCAATCGCTCAAATTGCGTCCACATATCTTCCTCCAACACATCACGAGCCTGCAAGGCTTCATCCTTCTGAATGAACTTTTTGGAACGTTTGTCCAGATCCTCAATTGTGCTGAAATTTGCCATTGCTTCATCAGAGAATATTCCTCGTACCCTTATTACAGCTCGTGGTGAGACATTGTGAGTCAACGTGCATCGACATCGTATCGCCACTCTTAGGAACATGTGTGTGGGAGAGTCGACGCTACTTGCACTTTTGTTGCTGTTGATATTATTATGTTCAATTCCTCTATGTTTTCGATGCTGCTTTGGCTATAATGGCTATAATGGGGCACTGTTCCACCAGTTTATCAACAATTGAAGATGATGACCTCTAGTTGAAAACCTCTCGAGATTGGAAAAGATTTCCCCGCGTTGCTATTTTAGGGCTTTAGCACTGCCTTGCTATCCACAAACCAGATCTACCCCTTTAATTTTACAGTATCAATATTCTTTCAAGGAGATAAGTTTGAACAAGAGCGTATACAAACACAAAAAATACAACCACCTACAATTAACTGTCTCTATTGTAGAGGCTCGGAGCTGCTGCTCAACCTGTTCAAGTGGAAATACACATCAGTACCATAACCTTCCATACTGATCAACTTCAAATCTCCAGAGAAGTATCTGGCGTACAACCGACTATGGGGCAATCCAACACCCAACCCCATGAATGGAGGATTACTCACTCCCCCTAGCCTTGCATCTTCGTACAGCTCGGTTTGGTTCTTCTGAGGATCATCGGCAGATGTATAAAAGTAAGTCATGATCAATGGGACTGCCGACCTTGGAATCCCGCCACCTTCATCCGAAACCTTTATCGTTATATCTTCCTCACCTTCAGCAACGATAATCTTGATCGGTGGATATTCCACGTCTTCAATGTCCATTTCAGGATGCAGCTTTGAATGATGTTCGATTGTGGCACGTAGCGAATTCTTCAAAGTTTCAAACAGCATGTGCACCAAATGGCCTGGAACGTACATAAAGTGCAAATCCGAAGGAGCATAGAGCAGCACCTTTGGAGCTTCCATTATTCCATAATGTTCTTCACATGCGAATCTGGCTGCATCTATGGCATCCTGCGCTATATCCATCACGTTTGTATTGAGACAGATTATTCCAACATAGTTTTCGTTTGTCATGTTTCCCATGTACTGTTGGTTGATTGCTATTGTTTGTCCTATCAACATACGTATTCCAATTCTACTCATGTAAAATCTATCGAGGAACTGATTGATCGAGTTGTCCAAGTAGGTGTGATTGTTCTTTCTTTTCCAGTTTTGAACTCCAGAGGCAATTGTGGAGACTGTTGCATCGTGCCTTTTCTTGATCTTTATCAATGCATCCGTGACTATTTTGTTGTAGCTATACACTTCATTTGGATATGTCACGTCGTTTGGAGTTGGTATGAAGTATGATTTTTTAGCATTTCCAAAGGGAGTGACATGATGATGTGCCTGGTCCAGGTTCGTCGTGTCTGTGGGATGATGCCTTGCTCGATTGATGATTATCCCATCATCTTCAAATACGAATGAGGACCGATTGTTCGTGCTGCCACTGGTGGCATTGCTAGTGCTCTGTCGTTGAGCAGCATTGCCGTTGAACAACAAGTTGCTCATCTGTTCATCAACGACCGGCTTTTTCAAACTTGTCAACTCATCAAACGACTGCGCGTACCAGTCTCTCACTAGCAAGATACTCGGATCGTTGTTCAATCCAAACGGTAGCTGTTCCAATTCCTTTACCCTATGGCTCAACCGTATAGGAAGTTCTTCAACGATGAAACAGTTGGCATGGAAGAGAGAGCCAGGAGAAGGCGTTGGGCCAAATTGAACCATCTGCCTTAAAGAAACACCCGTCTGAGGAACTTTGGCATACTTATATATCTGATCCCTCAACCGTTGTGTGAGCTTCCAGGAAGACATGGTGTGGAGTTGTTAAAATTATGTGATGCGATGTGATGTGATGCGATGGGGATAGGAGAGGAATGCTGGATGATATTTCAAGATGTTGTTAATTGATGTTTATAATGGTGACAATTGCAGTTTTTTATCCCAGTTCCAATTCTTTAGTGATCTGATCTATACGCTTTGATAGATCAATAGAGAACCTACATTAACAACGGCATCATCATCGTCATCACCTTTAAACAAGGTCCAAAACATCGACAACACTTCCTTGACGTTCCTTGATGATTGAGTCACCTCGCAGACGCAAAACTCCCCCACACAAATTTTTCAATTCCTGGGGAATCTTCCCGGGAAGTTCCTAGGGGACACAGCCTGGATCACCCCACGGGCTACCCGGGCAAATGGGCCCACTCTTTTGTTGCTGGATTAATTACACAGCCAATAATGAGTAAACAGAAACCATGCGATTAAACAAACATAAATAACGTCAAAACAAGTTTCACAAATTAAACAAAGTTAGCGACAAAAGCAAGTACAAATACAGTTACAAAAGCAGAAATGAAAAAAGCGCTCTTTCAGCGACCTCCAACGACAGCAGTCAACACGACATCATTGACATCGTTCAACAAATTACCCATCCGTTCCCTACCGTAGTTCAAATTATCGTTCAACAACTCGGTGAACCTATCCTTTCCCAACATGAACGTACCAATAACATTTCTTAAGCCTTCGATTGATTTGGTGGCATAGGTGAAACTATCCGTGGTGACTAGTTGGAACTGGTTCCCAATGAAAATCAACATGAGAAGCAGCATGAATGGCAACCAGAAAAAGATCAAACGCAAGTCCGAATGTAGTGTCTTTGGGGCAGATTTCAAAGAGACAAGCATTTCTGATGGTGATAGCAATTCTGATTCCTCGAGAATGGTTTCACTGTTGGTCAGCTTGTCAAGGTCTGCATCGTCATTAGGTCTAAAGTTGATCATTTCTCTTAGTGTCGACGATGATGACGATTCATGTGGGAACAATTCTTGGTATGAAGGTAGCACCTCCTGGCCATCAACCATCATTGGCTGTTGTTGCTGAAGAGGAGAACCTCCATTTCCAAACGCTTGCCTCATTTTAACCCACAAGTTGTTAGGAGTGGCAATGGCAGTAGCAGGCGGAGTAATCGGAGTATCAGCAGGTGTAGCAACGTTTGAATCTTGAAGGTGTTGTCTCTGTTGACGTGATTCCTTCTTTGGCTTCTTCAAAGTTGATGAGACAACCAATGGAACACTGGTAGACATGTCTGAATCGACATCATCAGTGTTATCCTCATCATCAGCCTCAAACTCGGAATCGTTTTCATCTCCCTCTTGGTCGTAGTCTTCCTCCTTCTGATGCACATCATCCTCACTCTCATACTCGTAAATCTCTTCAAGATCGTCATCCAAGGACAACGCTTCTTCACCACCCATTTGCAAATCGGCACTTTCTTCGAAGTCAGAACTGTTCAACCCTGACTTGTTCACTTTGAAGAATCTAGGCTGGTACTCATCATCGTCAAACACAGACTCTATCGAATCGTTGGATAACCTTCTCAAAGTCGGAGACAGTGGAGAGGTGTATCCGTCGCTGAATCCACCAGTCTCAACATCCTCGATCAAATCCAAAACGTTCGAATCGGTGATATCTTTCAAGCTCAATTTTTTCAACGTTGCGTTTGCACCATACTTTATCAACACCTTGATAATCTCCCTATGCCCGTTGATCAAGGCAAAGTGTAACGGTGTGAAATCGTTTGTATCCTTGAAATCCAACTTTGATCCATTCTTGATGAGGAACTTGCAGAGTTGGTAGTAACCTTTCATACAAGCCAAATGTAGAATGGTTTGACCCTCCAGTGTACAGATCGCCCAGTTTGGAATATCGATTGGTGAGTTTGGCAGTTCCAACATCGATAAGAACCTCAACAATATCTCTTCGTGGTTCAAAGAAGTCTTTGACAGTTCTTTCATCTTTAAGGTTGCCTGTTGTAACCAGTTGTTGTAAGTGTCGGATTCTCCAGCATCATTCTGTAGCTGTTGCTGCTGCTGAGAACGCTGCTGTTGGCTACCCCCTTGAGGCTCTCCTCCAGCTCCGCCATTGTTGTTGCTGTTTCCAATGATACGCTTGGCAATGTTCTTTGCATCTTCCAACTTACCATTCATCTTCAAGCCAACAATCTGCAACGCCAGTTCGACCAATTGCCTGTCCGAATCGTCGGTATAGGTAAAGATCTGATGAGAGGACGAGTTCAAGACGGAATCCTTGGAGCTCTTGTTCGAATCTTCAAAAGTGACCAAGACTGGACCTGCCTGTGAGGCAGGAGGCAAGTACGTCACTATTGTTGAGTCTGACCAGCAATGAGTTGCAAGTGCCATGTTAGAACCAAACTTGACCGTGAGGCCGGGACGGAAGTTGCATCCCAACAGCGTCACCTCGATACCACCTCTAATTGGACCCTGTGCTGGGATTATTCTTTGAATTGTAGGAAGTGATTGTTGCTGTTGCTGTTGCTGCACTGATGATGACGAGCCAACTTGAGGCGTTGCAAAACCCACATTGGACAACTGTGTAAAGTTCTTTTTCTCTGGAGTCGTTGAGAGGAGGCTCGTGCCTGAAGAGTTCCCAAAGTTGTTGTGAGGTGACAAGTTATCCGAGCTTGATGGAGAAATGGCATCCTTCTTACTAATCGTTGATGAGATAGAGTTCTGCCTTGACGCTAGCGAACCACCAAGATTTCTCTGTTGTAGCAGACTATCGTAGTATGTTCCTGAAGAGGTATCCTGTGGGGACCAAGGTCTCTTTTGCCTCTTTGCCGACCTTGAAGAAGAAGAAGAATCCTCACCGTTGTGACTCGTTGCTGTCGTAACTGTACTTGCTGGAGCAGTGTCTAGCGTGTTTGCACTGGCACTCGTGAAATCGCTTGAAGAATCATCAATTGAGTGTGGAGACATGGGCACCTTGATATGCGTCTTTGAAGAGATTGAAGTTGAAGCGTTGGGGCTAGTGTGGTATGTTTCACATTGCGAATTCTGTGGAGATTGAGCCTGTGACTCACTTGCTCCATTGGCATCTCCCTTCAAAGACTTCTTTCTATCCATGATCATGATCGTACTAGTCAATGTCTTACCCAAGATCTTGTTGTTATGATCTTTCAAGACAACCATCAGTCTAAATCCGGTAGGTTCTTGGTGGTGCCTACAGTAGCATATTATCCTCGAGAGCAACTCGATGGATCGATCGGTGGTGCTACTACCAGTAGGTCTAGGGAAAGATATCACCTGTTTGCAGTTGAAGATGATGGCTCTTCTTGGCGAGTTCAAGTTCCAATTGATATAGTCTTCTGCCAATCCGTTTTTCCTTCTTGATGCTCTTTTCAATTCTCTTCTCATACAACGCTTACAAACGTTGCAACTTCTTGGTGGTTTGTCCTCCTCATCCTGAACTCCAGCATTTGGAGATGATGTGTTTGAGTAGTTGGATCCGGATCCAACAACGTATGTGTCCAAGAATAGCATGTGAGGCTTGACACTATCTGGGATCTGGCTACTTTCCAAAGTAAGTTTTGGTTTGGCAATCGTATCTCTTGGCAAATGGATCAAGAACTGAGGAGGTGCAGGTGTCACCTTAAGGTGAAGCTTCATTTGAGTTTCGACTCTTGAGTAGGAAGGTAAGTTTTCCACTTCGATCTTGTATTTGTACTGGCCATCCTTTGAAGTGTCGGTATAGTCTGAAGGAAGAGCTGTTGTGGTGACATCTGGCGATTCAATTCTTGTGTCCTCCTTCAAGGTTGAAGCTTCCTCTTCTGTTTGCTTGTTGCTTCCTCCAAACTTGAGCTTCATGAGTTCGTTTCTGGAAGTTTCAAAGCTTTCAAACTCTGCGGATGGGACAGAGTTGTCGAACATCATCTTATTGAAATCCTCCGTGATGTTTTCGTCAAACTTCATGTATTGGTTGTCTTCTTTTTTGACCCGCGTCTCGTCGTAGTCTTTCTCAAATTTGATGTGATCGGTTTGGGGTTCTGTCTTTGTAGAGGCAGGAGGAGAAAACGTGAAGTTTTCGATGGGGCTCTGTAGGTTGTCAAGCATGTCGACATCCATTTGATCCAACTGTTGCTGTTGTTGTTGCTGTTTTTGAGTTTGTTCCTGACCTAAAGCTGCCTGCTGAATCTGATCGTACAGTCTTGTATCTAAAAATTCATCCAAGATGTCAGCTTCGTCCATCATGGTCGACATAAACTCATGAGATGCCTCAGCATGTGTATCCAAGGATAATAGGCCTTCCATTTTGTTCTGATAGTATGATTTGTGGTTCGAAAGTGATTGCTGATGACCGATTCTTAATAATTGGTATCAAATATGATCGCTTTGTATATCGTATTCTTGTGTGTAATGATGGGTACCAATAGAGAAGGATTTCGAAACACGTTTGATTGGAAAAGTTCTCCGTGTGTATGTGTGATGACGGATGCTCTTTAAACAAGCGTTCAGTATCTGTCTGTTTGAAACTGGGAAGATTTGATTGATTGATACACAGAAGAGAAGGTGAACGAAAGGGACGTAAATCAAAGTGAAGGCAAAGATAACAACATCAATAGGACCAACAATAGAATCTTTTGTTTCTCTTTACCTCTTCTCCATTGCTATTAGCTTAGCTATCCTCACAGTCACTCAACAACCGCCTGTTTGTTCTGCGACTCATCCAGCGCACAGCAGCAACACAGCGATGAGTCATGACACATCCGTACACCGGCAAGTTCCCCTCTTCGGTTGGGTGTCGTGCTGACGCCCGCGGTGTGTTGGGTCGTTTTGGGCGCTGTGGGCCGTGGGGCGTAAGGGGGCCGTACGGGGGCCATACCGCCCCGTGCTGGGTTTGAGTGAAAAGTCTACGCCTCTTCTTGGGTATAAATGTACGGTGCAGGGGTGCATACTCTCTTGATATGAACCATTTCATTCTCATACAAATATACAATCTTGTTTCCAAACAAACACGAAGGACAGAGGTAACATCAGCAATGGGGCAGAGAAGACACGAATGAGAGAGAAAACAGAGCAAAGAACGAATCGATCAATCCCTAGAACGGGATCTATCTCTAACGTAATCATCCTCAACGATTCTATCATAATCGGCTTCCCTATCCCTCGACCTCTCTCTTCTTCTCATCGGAACAGGCGATCTCGATCTGTCGTACCTTCTATCCTCAGCATAAACTGGAGACCTGGAACGTCTCATGGAAGGAGGAGCACCACTGGCGCCCCTTCTAACGCCCCTGTCCCTCTCGTCGCTGTATCTTCTTCTTCTACCGTCCCTCTCATCGTCGTACCGTCTTCCTCTTCTATCATCGTCGTACCTTCTACCGTTATCTCTATCGTCATATCTACGGTCGTCGTAACGTCTACCGCTGTCCCTATCATCCCTTCTTCTATCCTCGTATCTTCTGGAAGGACGTCTTCCATCGTCAAGATCATCATCGTACCTTCTCGAAGAGCCAGAACGAGGAGGAGGAAGAGGAGCTCCCCTTCTTGGATCTCTTTGCTGTGGTGTTCTTTGAGAGACTGGCAACTTTCTAGCCTTTTGACAGATCAATCCTTTGGATTCATCAATTGCAAAATCTGGAGCAACTAGTTTCCCTGCTGCTGTATCGTCTAGAACCTTATCCATATCGGTAATCTTTCTGAATGCTACGAAACCGTACTGTTCACCATCGCTCTGTCTTGGTGGTAAAACGTTCACCTGTGCTAATGGGCCGTATCTGATATGGTGGAAGGTGGCGAGTAAAATAAAACAACATGTGCTCCCTGTTCAAACCCAACGTGCCATCATTTGTCAATTGTTCTCTTTCTAGAGCTGAGCAATGGCACATCGTTAAATAAGGAGCAGACGTAGAGATTATTCAAACATTGATGGTTAGTGATCTATATGGTTGGCGTTTGAAAAGTATGAAAAGTGAGAGAATGAATGAGCGGGTATGTGGAACATTGCGGTGGTAGAAGTGATGGTTTGAGAGTATGCATGTGAGAATGCACATTAATGATAGAAGAGAGTGGTGGAAGGATCGATGGATCGATCAATTGATGGACGGTAGCAACTAATGGATGGCCTTTTGGTGCGGAACGAAAAAGCAAACTTTGATGATCGTACGTGATAGTTGTAACAGACATTGTGCAATGCAATGTGACCAACGCATCTTGTTTTGCAACTTGTTGCAATCACGAATAGTAGATGTTCTTCTTTCTGTTCTCTGGAAGGGGGTGGTGATTGGATGGATGGATGGATGGATGGATGGATGGATGGGTGGATGGGTGAATGGATGGGTTGATACTTACTGCTCGAAAGCACCAGCTAGGGTTTTGGCTGTGATACCCTTTTCGAACCCGGTGACGTAAAGGGTGGCCTGTGGAGTTGAATCGTATCTTCTACTCATCGTTGGATGGTTCAAAATGACTGACTTGTCTTAATACACAATGATCATCAATGAAAAAGGACTATTTGTTTACTCGTGTAGGGTTCAAATTAACTACAATTGACATGGGGAATCTCCATTGTGAAACCTTCAAAGGGTGGGACTACGCAACTGAGATGGTGCAGAGGTGTTAGATATGAGGCTTTTGGGAATCTTTGAAATTTTTCAATTTTTCAAAATAAAAAAGTTTATAGAGGATATATTTTCAAACTGTTTGATTGATCTGACCTAGACTGATGATCTTTTTCGAGTTGTAGTTTCTTTGATACCGATAGATACATTCATTGATTCAATTATTCGAAGAGCCAAAACAGATCATTAACAATACTCTCACTTCACAATGGATAACCAAGTTCAATTCAGAATAATAGTTGGTTCGTACGAACACTCAGTCCTATGCATATCCCTCATTCTACCGTTAGGCAACGAGTCAGATGACAAATCAGCAACAACAGCTAGACAACCTATATTTCAACCGATTTTCCACTTTCCAGCTCATTCGTTATCCATCAGGTCGATGGATATTGCAAAGAGGTATCTAGTCACCGGTTCGAACGATGAACATATCAAGATCTACGATCTTCAAAAGAGAAAGGAGTTGGGTACCTTGTTACAGCATCAAGGATCGATCACAAAGTTGGAGTTCTCTAATGAGTCATCAACTACAATGAAGAGTACTGAGGATGATGATGACGAACTGGAAGAAGAGGAGGAAGCAACAACTTACCCAAGCCATAAGAATGGAAAGTGGTTGTTGAGTGCTGCCGAGGATGGTAAGATCATAATATGGAGAACTAAAGATTGGGAACAGTTTGGAATCTTGAAAGGCCATACCTCAAGAATCAACGATTTGGCAATTCATCCTTCTGGTAGAGTTGCCATTTCCATAAGTGACGATAAGACGTTGAGGTTGTGGAACTTGATGACAGCCAAGAAGGCGTCCATTTTAAAGTTGAAAGGTGCAAACACTTTAGGCCAACAACCAACCCTATGTAGGTTCAGTACTGATGGTGAAAATATTGCTGTTGGTTTACTAACGAGAATCATGCTTTACAAGACCAGAGAGGCAAAAGTGAACAGGATCTTGAAGTTCAAGCAGACTCTCATGACGATGAACTTTATCGTTTTGGATAAGGTGGAATATCTGGTGTTAGGTTTTGGTAACGGATCAATTGCCTTCTACCACTACGATAAAGTGCAACATTCAGAAGCCCCACCAGCGGAGCAACAAGAGACGAAAGAAGAAGATGAGGAGGAAGAAAATGATGACGAAGTTGTTGTTGAACTTGGCGAACCCGAATTTTCTCTACAAGGCCATGCCACAAGGGTGAAGGGTGTTTCCGTTTATCAGGAACAAAGAGGCAAAAACAAGTTGCTCACTTATCTAGTGTCAATCTCTTCCGATGGTAAGATAGTGGTTTGGGATATGGTGAAGAGAGATCAGGTTGCCGTTTATGACACCGGTGAAAGGTTAAACGTTGTTTCCACCGTTAATGAATCCATTGAAAAGGCAGACTCCATGAAGCCAAGGTTCGATCCTGCCAAGGAAGCCCTCAAAGGGTTGACTGAGAGTGAATACGAAAGTGATGGTGAATCGTTGGCCCATTTGATGAAGGGAGATAGAAAGAAGAAGAGTAAGAAGCAAAAGAGGAAGGAGAAGAAGAGACTGTTGAGCGTCCAGGTTGAGAAATAGAACAATAAACAAGTGTTTTTATAATGAGAGAAAAGTTAAATTCTATTATCCGTAATTAGTTCAAAATCAAAAATATAAAAACAAGAAAGACGGTATGTGGGCGTGAGTGTCTATGTAGTCATGGATGGGCCCTACTCTTACAACCTTGAGACGTGCTTGTCAAACAAAGCCTTAGCTTTGGACCAAACAGGAGCGGTGTCTCTTTGAGGCAATTGCTTCAATGATGGTAGCAAGTCTCTAACAAAGAACTCGGAGGCTTCCCTTGGTAGCAAGGATGGCAAATGATCAATGGAGATGACGGACAACTTTGGACCCTTTGTGGTCTCAACCAAAACGGTTGGCTCATTGAAGACGGTAGCAATGGTGTAAACCGGTATTGGGTTGTGTGGGTTTGTGGTGTCTGCAGAAACGTCGACAATGGTTCTCAAGTTTCTATTTTCATCGTTCAAGGTATCGTAGTTGATAAATGGAGGAATAGGACTGGACAGGTAGATACAGTTGA
Organism: Ogataea rishiriensis; assembly: GCA_030569615.1. Taxonomy (NCBI): domain Eukaryota; kingdom Fungi; phylum Ascomycota; class Pichiomycetes; order Pichiales; family Pichiaceae; genus Ogataea; species Ogataea rishiriensis. The sequence continues at coordinate 61,309 of JAJMLH010000034.1, read as the reverse complement.
CAAAGATATCAGCATCAACAATCTCAGGGAATGGACCACCTTTTGCAGTTTCAGCCATATCCCACTTGATGATGTTTTCTTCAGGAATACCAGCCTTCTTACATAGATCAACGGCACCAGAACCACATCTACCTAGAGCACCAATGACCAAAACCTTAGGGTATCTACCAGCCTTGGCAACACCAACGTCCAACACCTTCTTAACGTCAGCAATTAGAGCATCCTCGTTAGGATATGGAGAGACTCCTGGTAGGTTTTCTTCATCCGAGTGTGATTGTTTAAATGCCCAATCTTCAATACCTAGAGCAGCACCAGCGAAACCGGCGTAGTAACCAAAAGCAGCAACTCTTCTACCTTGATCGTTCTCCAAGAATTCTAGATCGTACAAGGTACCTTTTCCAGCAGGGAATCTGGATAGAACATCCTTCCAACCGCCTTGATCCTTGTAACAGTGTGCAAACTGAACGTGTTCGTGGATTAGTGGGAAAGACTCTTCAGGAAGTTCCTTTAAACCTAGAATGATTCTCTCTTGTGGGGCATCAATCCAAGAACCTTCTTCGACAATGGTGGCACCAGCATTAGCATACTCTTCGGCGGTGAAGGTTGACTGTGATGATTTCTCAACAAATATTTCGAAATCGCCAGTTTCTAGCAATTCCTTTGTTGTAGATGGTGTTAGAGCGGCTCTGGCCTCTAGTGGCTTGGTTTCTGCTCTTAGATGTAGAATGACCTTGTTGGATGACATGATGTGTATTTATCAATTGAAATGTGATGGTTGATATTACAATCAGAAGAAGAAGTGGAAGAGGAATGACTTGAAAGACTAGAAAAGTAAAGTTATTTGACTCATGCAAATCACCACCCCTTGAACAAAAATTAGGCGCCAAGTTGACCCTTCCGGATAGAGAAATGGAATGAAATGGCTGTGGATTGTCGAAAATTGGCTGACAATTTTTCACTTTTGAGATGACTCAACCGGTTTCTGCACTCTTGTGCAGTCGATCGACTCAGAGTGACTCAGAGGGGTCGATTTGTAATATTTGCTGTCACGTATCTCTAAATTGACAGAGCTGTAAATTTTGGTCGATCGACGGGTCGGTTTTGATTTTTGATTTACACTATTGGCACGTATTGATTGAGTGGCAGAGAAGATCAAAGTGACAAAAAAGGGAGGAAGGACAGTTTGATTTGTTTTGATTGAATAATGGCGTATCCTTCTACTCTACCGAATCAAAGAGCACCACACCAATCCATATCAAAAGTCGGCATCAACAGCTATAACCATAGAGCGGTGAGTATTTGCTTCTGTCCTTCTGTTTCGCATTCATCTCCCTCCTCCTGTCTTTCACCAACGATACATCATTTCTATCACTTGTCGCTGATATACCTATAGCATCTCCCTCTTCTTTGTACCCCCTGCCATGTCTGCCAACAGCCCAAACACATCAACATTGACAATTTCACCGCTGGTAACAAACAAGAAAGCAAGAGACTACTTCCAAACACCAACAAACTTCTCCACACAGCGGGTCCAGCAGACAACTACCCTCCTCCAACATCAACAGCACCAGCACCATCAGAACCAAAATAGACTCTTTTCATCTTCTTCCCCTAATATACCCAAGAATGGCGAGTTGAACAAAGATGAATCCGAAGAGATACCACTCACACAGGCTGACAAGTTGAGACTCTGGAGACACGATGCCCTAATGCAACACCATTACAACACAGCCATCTACGTTGGTGACAAGGTTCTCTCGTTAACAAACGATCCAAACGATGCATTCTGGTTGGCCCAGGTGTATTATTCCAATGGAAATTTCCAAATTGCAAGGAACCTACTCTCGGGACCCAAGTTTGAAGAATCTGTGAGTTGTAGGTACCTGGCTGGTCTATGTCTGGTGAAACTGGAAAAGTATGACGAGGCTTTGGATATCATAGGGGAAGTGAACCCATTCAAGACGGATCACACAATCAAGAACACTGATGGAGGAATCAAACTTGAAGCATCAATGTGCTATCTACGAGGACTGATCTATTCCAGACAGAACAGTTTCGATAGGGCCAAAGAATGTTACAAGGAGGCTGTATTGGTCGACGTGAAATGTTTCGAGGCTTTCAACGAGTTGGTGAATAATCATTTGATGACCCCTGATGAGGAATGGGAATTGTTGAATCTGCTCAACTTTGATGATGCCGACAACAACAATGAGTTGGTGAAGCTACTATACACCACCAGACTCAACAAGTACAAAAACGTCAATTTATTTGCAGAGGCAGAACAACGATTGAAGGATGAATATAGTTTGGACGAAAACTTGGATATTTTGCTAAGTCGTGCCGATTTGCTCTTTATTCAATGCAAGTTTCAGCAGTGTCTGGACCTTTGTGAAAAAATAATACTGAAGGATGAGTTGAACTTATCCGTGCTGCCAAACTATTTGAGCTGTCTACACGAATTGGGAGGTAAAAACAAGTTGTTTTTGATGGCGCACAAGCTTGCTGAGAATTATCCAAATCATCATATTACATGGCTGGCCATTGGTATTTATTATTTCTCGATCAAAAAGACAAACGATGCAAGACTGTTCTTTTCCAAGGCTTCGATGCTCAATCCAAATTTTGGGCCCGCATGGATAGGGTTCTCTCACACGTTTGCAGCAGAAGGTGAACACGAACAAGCTATCAGTGCTTATGCCACCGCATCTAGGCTATTCCCAGGAATCCACCTACCCAACCTATTCTTGGGCATGCAGTATCTACAAATGAACAACCTTACATTGGCCCATGAATATCTAATGTCGTCTTACTCCATATGCCCATCCGATCCGCTATTATTGAATGAGCTTGGTGTCTTGTACTACCATAAGTCTCAACTGGCAAAGGCAGAGACGTTTTTTTTGAAAGCATTAAATGCAGCAAAGAACCTAGGATCAGATGCCAAGGCTTGGTCATCGATCCATTGCAATCTAGGCCACATTTACAGAAGGTTAAACTTGCACGATAAATCGTTGGTTCATTTCAACAAGGTCTTGAGAATTTCACGTGAGGATGTGAATGTCTATTCTGCCATTGGACTGTTATACTTGAAAACGGGTAAGGTCTCAAAAGCGATCGAAGTGTTACACGTTGCATTATCCATTCAACCCAACGATCCGATAGCACTGGATTTGTTGAACAAGTCTTTGGAGTCCAATCTGCATGTGACTAATAAAAGGTATCTCAATGATGCTACCATTGGACTCAATTCCCAGCAACAGTTGCAGCATTCCAAAAAGAAGAGCTTTGCGCTTCAGACTCCGTTGAACAAACCTGTCAAGAATCTAACATTTATAGGGCAGGATGGGAAGAAGGACTTGGATCTGGTGGTTGAAGATTTGAGAAGAGGTGAGGATTCTAGTGATGACGATGATGATGACGAGATAATGGAAATCGAAAGTGACTGACTCAATTGGTACCGGCCCTGTCGCTACTGATGATTATTGTCTGGTAAAGCAACGTTGAATTAATCAACAACAACAGTTGCTATCCATAGATTGGTTTGTCAGCCTCTTCTTGAAAGAGTCTTCTCGAGAGTCAAAAGGACGAGCTGATGATAAGTTGGGATTTGAAGGTTAACAATCTAGAAAATAAGACCTGTCCATTTTCTTATGTTGCGCTTGGATTCAAATGTAATAACTTCAATAAGGTATCTGATCATATATTATTGGCGACTGTTATGATAAAATACAATTCCATAACTTAGATTATGTGGATATAAAGAGAAGCAAGTACAAACAGAAAAATTATAAGGTGTTATAAAAGAAAGACGGTTTAAATGATCAAGTTGGCCATCGCAACAAAGGCCAATGCCAAGCCACCATGACCAGCACCCATTAGTCTCTTCCCAGCGTTTCCTTCAAACTCGGTAATCAGATTTCCGGTGGAGGTGATACCAACGGTATAACTAACGGTGGTGTACTCTAAAGTTGTTGACTCTTCAGAAACGCCAAGAGAGATGGTAGCACCAGCTGATTGCTCATCGTGAATTGTATAAGCAGTTGCAGAAACAATGATAAGCTCGGTATCTGTCTCTTCAGAACCTTCATAGCAGTAATCATTGTAAACACTTGTAGCTTCATCATCGTCTCCTATTGAACTAGCAGTCCAACCATCTTCAAAGTCATCATCACAGTTTAGGCTTATGGAAGGCACCTCTGTTGCCAATGTGATGGTTTCGATGTAAGTCGTGGTCAATAGAGCTGTGCTATCAGATGAAACCCCGGTAATTGTTTCAACGTCTGTACAAACGGTGGTTGTGATCTCCGCTAGTCTTTCGGGATATGTAGTAGGACACTCCATGTACAACTCTGACTCTTGAGTTGCAAAAGAATAGACCGTTGTTAAACTTCCGAGAGTTGAAAAAGTTGCAAAGTAGGTGTCTGTAACCGTGGAGGTGAATGAAACCATGCAGTCAGGAGTTTCTTCAAAAGAGGTTGTTGTGGGTTCGTAACCTGTGATTGTCTCGGTTGGACATTCTTCGTAGATTTGAACGGTGTAAATGGAGTATAGTGATGCATCTAATGAAGAAACCCCACTGGAAGAGCCAAAGTATGACGTTTCTAGAACTGTCGTCACTGGAATCAAACAATCAGGAACTAAGAAGGAGCTGGAAGCAGGAAGTACATATGAGGAGATGGAAGATGGTTCTGTGGAAGTGGTAGTAGAAGCTAGTGTGGATGATGATGATTGAGAAGTAGAGCAAAGAGACGTAGTTAGTATGGTGATAACAGAAGACGTTTTGTAGGTCACCTGGGAGCCAACAGAGTTGATAGCAGTCTCAAATGCGTAGACAGTGGATAAAGTGGAATAAGTAGTGATTGAAGATGTACTGGAACTTTCCGGTGTAATGATGGTAGCAGATGATATGGAGGAAGAAGTAGTCAGAGACAGAGTACTTGAGGTATCCGGTGAGGCTAATGAGCTCTTGATCGAGGTATAAGGTGGCAACGAGCTTGTAATAACTGAGGATTGGGGAAGCATTGAGGAAGTAGAAGCTGTGCAACGAGTACAAACCGTCTTTGTTGTAGTGCCAAAATCAGACGTAGTAATCACCGTAGAAACCAAAGAGTGAACTGGAGGCGCTGAGAATGTGGATGATGTGGTAGAAGTTGAGGATGAAGTTGACATCCTGGATGATGTGGTTGCAGTCGATGATGAAGTTGAAGATGAAGTTGACGATGAAGTTGATGATGAAGTTGATGATATAGTCGATGACAAAATCAATGCTGAAGTCGATGGAGGAATCAAACTAGACGAGCTAGATGGGGTAGATACTGAGGAAGTGCAACGAGTGCAGGTTGTCTCTGTGGTGGTGCTCAGGTCAGAAGTTGTCACCATGGTAGATAGAAGGGTCAAAGATGAGGAGAAAGATGTGGATGATGTAGATGAGGTTGAAGACATTGAAGGCGTTGAAGAGGCTGATGAAGTTGAGGAGGTTGATGACATTGATGACGTTGATGACGTTGATGAAGTTGATGAAGTTGAGGAGGTTGAGGATCTTGAAGAAGAAGTTGAAGTTGTTGAAGTTGCTAAAGAGCTTGATGAGCTTGATGAGGTTGATGAGCTTGATGAGCTTGATGAGGTCGAAGACTTTGAAAATGTTGATGATGTTGATGATGTTGAAGATGTTGATGATGTTGAAGATGTTGAAGATGTTGATGAGGCGGAAGACTTTGAAGACGTTGATGATGTTGAAGACGTTAAAGATGTTGAAGATGTTGAAGATGTTGAAGATGTTGAAGATGTTGAAGATGTTGAAGATGTTGAAGATGTTGAAGATGTTGAAGATGTTGAAGATGTTGAAGATGTTGAAGATGTTGATGAAGTGGAAGTAGTGACAGGGCAATACCTGCTAGTCAAGTAAGAAGTGACCTGGGTGTAGTAGGAGGTGGTTGACGAGCCTTTACCATCCAGAGTAACAACACTTCCAGTTGTAGTGGTGGTTGCTGTATAAGGTGAGTTGCAAGGTCTGGTCAATGTAATCTGAGTAGTAGTTGTCAATGTGATGTCTGTAGATGTGGTAGCAGTGGTGGTTGTGGTGGCTGTTCCGGGGATAGCACAATAAGTAACATAAACGGTTTCTTTACCAAATTCAGTGGTTGTAGCGTAGCTTTGCATTTGCCAAGTTGCTACACCGTCAACTGTAACAAGAGTAGGCACATAGTCGACGGTAGAATAAGCCGTGTAAGTGGATTCATCAACAGTCGCAGTGTAGATGGAACCGTAGTACGTTGTACTTTGACAAATTGGACCAGCTCCAGGAACACCACACTTCTTTGTTGCAATAGTGGTGTAGTCAATAGCAAGGACACTATTAATGGTAAAGGCCAAAAATGCCAGTAGGTATTGAGACTTCATAGATGAATTATAAAGGGGTGGGCTCTTGAAAACGAATGGATTTAATAGTTGGGATGATAGATTCGAGTTACACTTTGGCAAAGAAAAAAAAAAGGATAAGTTACAAACCTGAAAGGGATATGGCCTCTCTTATGTAGGAATTGTGCTAAGCTTAAAAGGCTTCTGGTGCTTCAAACCAGTGGTGGTTGAAGTCAAAATTTTGAAACAGAACCTTTTCCCCTCTTCGAGGGTCTCTTATGACAAAGGTTCCTCGAAGCAGGAACAGAGAACTAACTTTTTGCTTGGCCTGTGTTTTGTTACAGACCTATTCCAGAGTTTCCTTAGACATCCAAATGGGGGAATGAGCTACATTTGATCTGGACTCTCCCTCTAAGCGAAACGGTTTTGGTCCATACAAATCGGTGCTCCCTCGCGTAGATTTTGAACCTCCAAAACAGACAGCGGCTCATGCATGCTGCAGGACAGAGGTCTTTACTACCGCTTTGGGACATCAAAGGGCATCTATAAAACGTTTGGCATTTACGTCCTTGGATTGGGTCCTTCCCAACAGGGGTAAATAAGCATTAATGCAAACAAAATTCACTGAAACAAGCTGGCTTGTGTCAGGCGGTTGCAGCTTAACATATACAACAAAACAAACAAAGGGGAAAAAAGCAGTATGAAACAGGAGAAGTATGATTGGTACCAAAGCGTTCAACGAGAGTGAGAACTTGGTTCGCACAAGGCCAACTGAAACGTGGCCGTTCTGGCTCTTTCTTTAAAGTCGGCAATGGTCGATTGACTGATCAACAGTTTGATGGCGTCATAGAAGCCCATGTCGATTAGCTTGCTGGCCCTGTTTCTGGAACTGAGGTATTTCACATATGCAATACTGGGAGAAGTATCGTCATCTTCTTCTTCTTCTTCTTCGGAATCCATATCCATCTCATATCTGTCCTCACGATACTCATCCTCATCACTCTCATCCATAAAACCTTCATCTTCATTATCACTAGTACCAAAAACACGAACGGCATAAGGTATTTGGGGGTAGTAGGAGGTGGTTGGATCTTCGGTACGGCCCTCGTGTCGATCATCTATACGGATCTGTCCCCTAATTTCGTCCTCATCAATTTCATTTTCTGAATCTGACATGGATGTTTCTTCCTTCCATGTCAAGTTGATGATGATCCAAACAACACTCAACTTGATCTTCCAATGCTCTTCATCATTTTCCCCCGGTGGAATGAGTTTAATGGGAGGAATGTCTTCCTGACTGTAGTCTGGATCGGGCGAATATTTGGCTGATGATAGCTTCAAAAACTCTAGCAATTTTCTCAACAGAGGACTGTTGCTCATAATCAAAGAGCGATTCTCTGCCCCTGATGCAGCGAGGTGAACAATGACATAGTTTATTGCTAGTATAACTTCAACGTTTGAACTGTTCTGTAAATGTCTCAACAAGAAATCCAAGAACGTTGGAGTGCCGTAATCCTTTGAAGCTGACGAACGAGGAAAATGTGATAGGATGTAATCAGCATAGTTTCCCTCACCAACGGTCAAATTTCTCAAAATGTTAAAACTTTGCTCTTTGATCTTGTCGTTTGGATGACAGCACAATTCGTACAGTTTTTCAAAAGAGATTGTCTTTTTGAAGTTTTCCTTTGATCTTGGATAGTTTCCAAATAGCGAGTTGCGAATGACCCACAACGAGTTCAGCTTGAGCAAGTCGTACTTGGAACGATAGATGAAATCGATCAAGATATCGAACAACTCGTTTGAACTTAGATCTTGAGCAATTGCAGAGAATTCCAAGATCAAGTTAGATACAACTCCAAGAACAACCGATTTGAGCAAAACTTCGTTATGTTGAAGTTCCTTCGAGCATTTTCCAATGGTCTTTTGGGATGTCTTGAGTAGATCAATTAGCAGCTGAACCAAGTCCAACTCGACAAGGTAGGTTCTCAACAAACTTGCCGATCTTGAAAGTGCCCTTAGCAAGTAGCAAGCACAAGTGGTGATCCTATTGGACAGTTGCAGTATCAGTTTTTCGTTTGCATTCGGAGGTGATAGTGCCAACTCTTCATGGATTTGGATATGTCTTTTCAAAGAGTCGATGATGATGGGGGCAATATCGTACTTGATTATCAGTTCTCTATGGCTCTCTTTCGAACCTCCAATACAACTCAAGACCAACAAAGAGTCCGAAATCTTGTACAACGACTTTTCGTCCAAGAACTGTTGGTCGTGCGAATAGTTGGAGGTGATTATTCCTGCAATCTTTTCGAAAAAACCAACATCCACCAAGTATTCGTTGAAACTGGCATCATCCGAGGCAACCTGGGAGAGCAAGTACAGTGGAGACATATTTTTCAACACTTTGTAGTTTGAGTTCAAAGTATTGTCAGTTTCGGAAAGATCCTTTGTTCTACTAACTAGACTGATCAACGAAGGAACAACTTTTTTATAGTTGGCCTCTTTGTCAGTGGAATGGAGATACAGCCTGGCATACTGAACAAGGACGTTTGCCGAGCTGAGCTTCAAGTTCAAGTTGTAAGCGTTTAGCAGTGAAGTCAACGTGTAGTACAGTGGCAAGGGCAAAACGACGTTTGTGGATGGTAGTTTCTCACTGATGACTCCAAGTAGGTAGGACAATGCATAGAGCATTGGGCTTAGCTCGTTCGAGATGGAATCCAAAGTTTGTTCCGAAGGTGGTTGGGGAACGTTGCTGTTTTTGAGGCAATTGTCAAAACTTGTATGGCCATCGAGCGAATTGTTTAATCTGAGCACCTTGATGAAGAGTGGGGAAATAATGACCGACAATCTCTTCATGAGAGGCTTGTAAATTCTGACCAACTCATTTGACGGTCTGATGAACAGAACCAAAATGCAGGTGCTGAATCTCAAGCTTGAGGATGTACTGTCATTGTTGAAGATGTTATGGATGATGTCGATCAATTGAGAACCGTTCTTGTAATCATTCAGATCGATGGATGTCAGTGAACTGGAGGAGCAAACGTCGACCAAAGTTCTAAAATTGATCTCTGCCAAAGCTTCAGGCAGTTTGATGGTACTCTCGATCAAAGTCGAAGTGATGTCATTATCCACCAAGAAATCAATGTTTTTTTTCAAGTAGCTGAACGATTGCACAATGACAGCAGCATCTTTGAGCAGTTTTGGATGAGTCTCGTTCTGTAGGATCGACTTCAAAACGTTGAAATGTGCAGTCAGTCTAAGCTTTGCCTTGTCGTTGCCCAAGACCGATAGTTTGATGTTGGACAAGCCAACGATCTTGGCTTCAATGGGCAGGCTGTCGAACGACTCAAGAGTGGCAGCATCAGACATGAGTGATTTGTGTCCAAAAGGAGCGTTGTGGTTTGATTGCTTGTTCACTTTCCAATCATCATCGTTCTTTGAATGTGGTTCAAACAGGCAAGGAGCCTGTGCTCTTCAGCTCTCCACACCCAATCTTATCTATCTGTCAATTGTGGAGTATGTGGCAGTAATAATTACACGTAAGTTTTTCTGTCCAATTTTTCAACTTTTCAGTTCAACCCTTTGAACATCAAAACATGAACGAACTAGAGGATCGGAAGATTCTACAGACATCAATCAACATTCGAGGGCTTGTACTTTCGAGATCGTGTATCTGTATTAGAACAGAAAAAAGGTAGAATTGCTGTCTGATTTTCCATTTTCCAAACCTCGCACCCCATCCACGGAGATAAAGAAACTTTACCAGTACAAGATCATAAATGCCTAGAGACCCACTAATTGGAATAGTGGGGAAACCTTCGAGTGGTAAATCCACCACTTTGAACTCTTTAACGGATGCTAATGCCAAGATCGGAGCGTTCCCGTTCACCACGATAGATCCCAACAGAGCAACCGGATATCTCCAGGTACAGTGTGCCTGTAGTCGTTTCAACAAGCAGGAGAGTTGCAAGCCGAACTATGGATGGTGCCACAACGGTACAAGGCACGTCCCAATAGAACTGTTGGACGTTGCAGGTTTGATTCCTGGAGCCTCTCAAGGTTTGGGGTTGGGCAACAAGTTTTTGGACGATCTTCGACAGGCGGATGCCTTGATCCATGTTGTCGATGTCAGTGGGACGACCAATGCGGAGGGTAAAGCCACCAGAGGTTACGATCCGATCGAGGATATACAGTGGTTACAGGACGAGATAAGGCTATGGATCGAGGGCAATTTGCACAAGAGATGGGGATCCATTGTGAGAAGACATACCGCCACAAAATCCTCGATTGTGGAAACGTTGAGAGCCCAGTTTGGTGGGTATGGTGCCAGTGCGCAGTTGATTGCCAAGGCTGTTGATTCGATTCAGGATCTACCACCTTTGGACAAATGGGACAACGATTGGATCACAAAAGTTGTCAAGGCGTTTATGGACTTCAAATTTCCAACGGTGTTGGCATTGAACAAGATCGATCATCCCGATGCAGACAAGAACGTTTCCAAGATCCTGTTGAAGTATCCAAAGACAAGGGCTGTTTTGACGAGTGCCATAACGGAGGTGTTTTTGAGGAAGCTTGCCAAGCAGAGTTATATCAAGTATGAAGAAGGAACGGAGTTTGTCGATACGTTACAAGACTTGGGGCCCGAGTCTGGTTTGAAAGAGACGGATGAAAAGTTGCAACAGCGTATTGAGAACATTAGAGATTTGGTTCTTTATAGGTTTGGATCCACCGGTGTTGTTCAGGTGTTACAGGAGGCTGCCAACGTGTTGGACATGGTTCCAGTATACACCGTGAGAAACATTCAAACTTTCACCGGTAATTCTGGTGCACATGTCTTTAGGGACTGTACTTTGGTGAAGAAAGGTACCAGTGTAGGCCAGGTTGCCAGGATCATCATGGGAGAGGTGACGGTTGCCGCTATTGAAGGTGTTGGTGGTAAGAGGATCTCTGCCGATGATACCATTGATGCAGGGAAGAACGACATTTTGTCGTTCAAGGTTGTTCCTGGAGGATTCAACACCAACAGTTCGACAAACTAGACCTGTTGGTAGCAGCACAGTACACTGATGTATGTATATGTGTATGGCGGAATAATAAATGTCTGTTTTGGTCGAGCAACAAGAACAAACCTGTTTGAGAGTGATACGAGTCATGAAAGATGAAACTGATCTTTGTAGTTCTTTGTAACACCCAAACAACTCTCGATCAGGCATACTCTTGCTCCCAATTGAGCTGGGAGGATTTGAGCAATTACGCAATCGTTCTTTTCCATCCCTCCTGCCTATTGCTTGGCCGACATACCGATTTGCTTGGTGATTTTATTGGGCCAAAAGTACCGAGCATAGCCAATACTGCATTACAAGAAGCACAGGGGTCCGAACAGACTCGGCGAACGACAGCATCCATCACCAGTCGCTGTTCTAATCTGTTGTGTTTGGTCGCCCTGTCACAATTGTTTTAACATCAAGAACAATGCAAAAGCTTTAAATAGATTGTGTGTTGTGCGTGTTCCAATAAGGGTGGAATGATGCAAGCAGCGATGTCGCACTATGACGTATGTTGTCCCGCCGGGGAATGCCACAGGGGAGGGGAATTTTTTTTTCTGGCTTTTTTAGCGGGCGAATAAGCTTTGCGAGTGGTACCTTTTTCAGTTTCCTAATTGGGAAGCACAGGCCATTTTTAGGCTTTTGCCCGCTGTGCTGCATTGGCATGCAAGGCACCAGAGAGAGTTTTTGGGAGAGTTTTGGAAGGGTTGTTGTCCGTACGGTGTTTGATGGTTGAAAGTGTGGTGATGAGTATGAGGATGGAGAAGACGGTAGAGGGTGCCTGGATGGATGGAAGAGATACAGCGGTGAAAATGAGCAGTAGAAGCTATCCAATGTGAAAATACCGCGATGATGCCGCGGGTGATGTAACACTTCTTTTCTTTTTCTTCAATCCAACATGGATCTACAAACCTCAGCAAAGGTCACACGCACCACGTAGCTCTGTAGTTGAAACACAAAACAGAGGTTTGCTGACTGGGGGGAAGATAAAGGAAAGGAGGCAACGTATCAAACTGAAAGAACGACGACTAGAAGAACGACTAGAAGAATGACTAAGAACTACTAAGAACGACCATTAAGAACGACTGGAACAACGACTGGAACGGATATCAACCGCACAGTCTATAGACACTCTAAGCGACAGCGTACCACCGCAAAGCTTAGCCTAGCAAAGCTTAGCAAAGCAAAGCTTCCACTCCGGCGGGAAGAGTAAAAATTCTCTCCTGTAAACAGAACGGTACCTTGCATGAAAGGCTCCCACCGCATCGCAGCATCACCGCATTGAGAAACGAAATCGCGAAGCTTTTCCGGCATTTCTCCCTCTGTGGATGTCCACCGCGAGATCTTCTATTGACAACCGCCACGAGTAGCATTCCAGTTTGATTGAACTCAACAGCACCGTGTGTTTTTTGCATACTCTTCTGATTCACTCATCTTGATTACATATATATACCTGTCTCTTCCTTCAAACCTTTCAAACACAACTGAATCTCTTTCGTCAAGTTCAAGTTCACTTGGCAACATCCTATATTTATTCATCACCACCAAATCAAAACAACCTGCATACTTGACATCTATCTCTAGTGATCAAAACAACATCTCATACATATAGATACCCATATACATACCCATATACATCCATCATGCCCTTTTTACATAGAAGACACGCAGCAGCAGAAACAACAACAGGCCATTTCTACTCCGATCTCCAAAAAGTCACAAACATCGAAGTTGCAACCTCAGCCTCATCCTCAGATTCAATATCAACATGTTCAACCTCAATAGCAATGTCTCTCACGGCAGCTTCTCCAACGACAACACAGGCAAGTAGTAACGTTCAGTACAACCAAGAAGGAAACGGAGATACAAATTCGGCAGCTGCCGTTTCTGCAGTGCTGGGAGGTAGTGGTAACTCTTCAATAGTGATTGACTCGGGTTCAACCTCCTCAGGAGTGGTGTTAACAGTGGATGTCTCCTCTGCCGACAGTTCTTCGTCGCCAAGTTCTACAGAGATAATGTCTTCATCATCGGCATCTGCAAGTACTTCGGATTCAGGAGCTTCGTCCTTGTTTTCAAAGAAGTACACCAAAGAAGGTGGCCTAAAGTTGAACTATCTGGTTTGGGGTCTGTTGGGTCTTTCCTGTATGATAGCTGAGCTATAATTCAAGAACAAAAAAACATACCTTTTGACGGTATGACATGACGATTGCAGATTTACGTTCCATACTCTGCCACTATACGAACAACACCCCCCATTTGCCTTTTATTTGCTTTTCCCGCCAAACCATGAATCCCCAAAAAACCAACTTGCATACCCCTTTTTATCTCTCTCTGGCCCTACTTTCATCCCTTTTTGCTCTCCCATTTCTTCCTTCCTTGCTCCTCCTTCTGCTTCTTCCCATTCGATCGCTACTTGGGATCAAAACTCCCAAGAGATTGGGCAAGCAGTGGGGCAAGAGTAGGACAGATTGGGGAACATCAGGGCAGGGGCAGAGCAGGGCATGGCGAAAACCCCCCTAACTCATGGTTTCGCCCCCATTTCACCCTCATGTTACTATCTACAAACGCTTGCTTCTACTCTCCTATCTTTTCAGTTATCCAATGTAAATATGTAAAAAGGTAAGATCTAATAGTGCTTCTTTACTGGAGAAGCTTTGTAGGAGAACACTTCTCTGATACAAGGACGTATTATTCTACGAGCTATCAAAAGATTGATTAGCAAATGCTTGTTCATTGGCCCTATCTTTGACTATCATGGTATCTATTTGTCTCTGTTGGTTTCAAGTTGTTTGTTGTTGTTGTTGTTGTTGTTGTTGTTGTTGTTGTTGTTGTTGTTGCAATATCCACTTGAAACGGCTCTTTTTGAGGCTGTGCATGTTTTTTTGCAACATAAAACTGTCACGTGAGTTTTAAGAGGGTTGTGTAACCTAACTGTTACACTGCCTTTAAACCTCCATCTGAATTTTTCACTTTCCAATTTTCATCAACTGCACTGAGAATGCCAACCACATACACTTAGCATTTATTAACTTTTCAATACTTCTTCATCTGTTACAACCGTTCAAACAAAGAACAAAAGGATCAAACACTTTTGAACATATCAACTACTTACTATTATCAAAATGGCTCCAATCGTAAGTATCGTCCTCAAACAGAGCATTGCATCGCTCTGAACTCTTCTCCTTTTGCAAACTACCCACCACGAAATTCCAAAGAACAAAAAAGATCAATAAATGGTTATAGTGTTTCCTACCCCTGTTATGGTTCATATTTAACCTTGATTGTTAGTGAGACCTACTAAGAAACTTCCACAACCCATTCTAGCATCCAGAACATTATGGCTATTCCGTCAACCAACAAAGATAGATCCTCAAACTTATTATTTCTTTGATCAAACCTTTGAGGTTTGATACCGTGCGGTAGGCTTTTTTTTCTGTTTAATGTTGCTCTTGCAACGTTAAATCTTAAAAGAAAGTAAAATCAAAGAGAATATTCCACTTCTCTCTTGCAAAGTGCAAACGACTAACCTTATTACTCGATGATAATCCTTCATCATTTCATTCTTATGTGTAGACTAAGAAATCCCAAAAGGTTGCTAAGACTTTTACCGTTGACTGTTCAGCTCCAACCGAAAATGGTGTCTTTGACCCATCCTCATACGTCAAGTACCTTGTTGAACACATCAAGATTGATGGTCATCTAGGTAACTTGGGTGAAGAAATCTCCGTCAAGCTAGAAGGTTCCTCAAAGGTTGTTGTTGTTTCCACCGCCAAGTTCTCCGGTAAGTACCTAAAGTACTTGTCAAAGAGATACTTGAAGAAGAACCAGATCAGAGACTGGATCAGATTCGTCTCAACAAAGAAGAACCAATACCAATTGCAATTCTACTCTGTTGCCGTCGATGATGAAGAAGAAGATGAAGAATAAATCATTCGTTAGAATGTCATTCTGATCTCCCTTCCTTCCCCTCTTTCACTTCCGCCAAGGCGAGTTTTTGTAATTTTTCATTTTCTCGCTTCATCCTTTGAATAAGTTCTGTGTTAATAATATATCGTTAATCCGTCTTGTTTTTAACCTTCTTTTTTTCTGTCTGTTCTCTTTTGATCCATCAATGCGCTCGATTCTTCAACTATAATGTAAGTACCCTTCTACTATTATCCATCGAACTGTCTCATTGAGGAAGAGGAATATCAAGAAGAGTTTTGTAGGTTTAGGTTCTTTCTTGAATCAGGGAAATCGTATACATGGTACTTCAATTACACCTTTTTCTCTGGCAGGTAGAGACTGTACTTTTTCTCCCATACCTAAGGGATTGTGCTTTACAGATTTGAACCGCTGAGCATCGAGCACTAGGTTTGACTGTAGTTGCTAGCAGCTTAACTGAGGAGCATAAATTAAGAGAAAACAAGCAAGTGCCCTTGCGGGGTTGGAAAGGAATGACTCTTTCACTCGGCAGTGGGATATCGCCGAATGGTTCCTCTCACTTGGTTGTTCGTCATTCGTAGCAGTTGAATGACAGGCTGCAAGCATTTACGTCTGATAGCTCACAGAAGGGACCAGTAAGGCTCGCATAGTTGGGAATATGATCCGAGATATATGCCAAGGAAGGCCTCAAGCTATTTCTTGTTGAAAGGTGGAGGAAACTGGACAATTGCATCACAAGTAATTGGGATGGATACGAATCGCCCAAACCTCGATGCTTCAACAGTAAGACATGTTTACATATTGCTGATAGATTTCAAGGTGCAAAAGCATGCGCCACTTTTGGCACTAGCCACATTGCGCAGCAAAGGGGACGTGTTTAATACCCTTTTATAGGGGAACTGTTCTAGTTTTACCTGTCTTTACTACTTCTTTGTCTTCTCCCTCTACTTGGATACCTCTAGCATAAAACCACCCAAAGTACAATCCACTACATACCTTCCATCAATCTAACAAGGCTTTTCTGTCCCGTGATTTCAGTCCTTTATTTCCTCCGTGTTGTCTTCTTCTTCTAAGGGCTGGATCTTGAAAGAAGCCTTCCTACCATAATCACCCTTTGACACATTCAACGTACATCATACAACACACAGCACTTACCATGTCAAAAGAAAACATAACAACAGTGAACATGGAAATGCTCCGAAGCAGAGACAGCTTGGTCAACAGTAGGTTGGCTATCACTAACAAATCAGACTTATCACTGCCCGTGCCGCCTCAAGACTACACAGGACAAAGCTCGCTCGACAACGACGGCAACAACATCAACGACCACCACGAAACCCTTGGAGATCAAGAAGACTTTGTCGAGTTTCATCTGACACAGTCTAGAAATACGGAGCACGAGTCTGTCACTGTGATCACCCATGACTTGTCCAAGGTGGTAAGGGAATCAAATGCTGCACAGTTGATCGCATCTCAAGCGATTAGTCCCACCATATCGATTGATCAGCAAGAGGAGAACTGCAATAATAATGACACTTCCTTTGAGGATTCGGATGATGAAGGATGGAAAGAAATGGATACTCAACTCAACTGTGCTGACATCTACAACATTAAGGGGGAAAAGATTGAATCTTTTGTTCATAGTGATGATACATTAACAAGACAAAACAAAGCACGTTCTCCACCACCTTTGGCATCGACATCGCAACTCGATAAGGTTGGTGATAACATCCTTGGAATGATGAACTTGAAGAAGAACAAGAAGGAAGAAGGTGCTGATTCTGGAAACAACAAGCAGAAGTCAGACCCAGCCGATAGTGCTGCCCTTGGTTACACGAGAATAGCTGCAGAGGGACAAGCGTCAAAAGAACTACAAGCAAATGAGAAGTTTGACTACCTATTTGCAAATGAAGACTCCAATTTGAAAAGACTTCATAGGGGCTCTACAACGTCTTTGTTGGATATCTCGAATGCAACAAAGACAAGAACATCACGGCGTGCAAGTGCTTCTTCGCTTGGCGTTGAGACACCATCGCCAAACTCAACAAGAGAACAAAGTACAGATTCTTTAGCTGAGCTCAATCCAACGAATCAACTGGCAACCACAAAGTCAATGCTAACCGATCCACAGAAGATTGCATACGCTGCATTGATCAAATTGATCATAGTCAAACTTCACACTGAACTCACAGAGATTAGAGGGTCAGGATCAACTTCAATCTTGAAGAAACTAGCAGTTGCTCAAAAGTCATTCACCAAATGGAGCATGAATGTGATGGATCAGTTGTACGACCATCTTGGAGTGAAAGAAGGCAAAGAAAGAGAGATGATTGAAAACTTGAGTTGTCATGGTGTCGAGCCAAAGGATTTAGTTACGTGGTTAGACGTGAACCTCACCATTGACAACCCTCTAAAGAGAGTGCACAAGGCATCAGAGGAACAACAACAACAACCGGATGAAGAATACAAAGAGGAAGAAGAGGAAGAGTTTAAAGCGATTGGTGTCGATTCGGAAAATGACAAGTTGGAGATAGACATCAGATGGACACTTGTGTGTGATTTGTTTTTGATCCTACTCGAGTCGTCCATCTACGATGCCAGATCAAGGACTCTCCTACTAAACTTTTCAAATTCAATAGGAATCCGGAATCTTGAAGTTTATCAGTTTGAGAGAAGAATCACTGACTCTTTGGAAATGGATGAATCTCTAGCACTAATGAACAACGCACAGACCTGGGATGAGAAAGACATTCTTAAGGAACACAAGAGGAAATTCAAAAGGCAAAAGCTTGTCAAGATTGCATTTGCAACGGTAGCAGGTGGTCTAGTTATTGGTCTAAGTGCTGGTGTTTTGGCCCCTGTGATTGGTGCCGGTATAGCTGCAGGTCTAACCACCGTTGGTATTGGTGGTACTTCTGGTTTTCTTGCCGGTACCGCTGGAACAGCAATCATCACAAGTACCGGTACCTTGACAGGTATGAGGATAGGTAACAAGGGTATGAACAGAAGAGCAGGAGCAGTCAAGACTTTTGAGTTTAGGCCGTTGCATAACAATGCCAGAGTCAACTTGATTCTCACCGTTAGTGGATGGATGTCCGGTACCATGGATGATGTGAGGTTGCCCTTTTCGACCGTTGATCCTGTCATGGGTGATTTGTATTCTCTATTGTGGGAGCCTGAGATGTTGACGAGTATGGGTCAAACAATTGGTATCTTGGCAAGTGAAATATTGACACAGTCAATCCAACAGATCTTGGGAAGTACCATTTTGATTGCTCTAATGTCTGCCGTTCAGCTACCCATGATGCTCTCCAAATTGGGATACTTGTTGGATAATCCATGGAACGTGTCGTTGGATAGGGCATGGAGTGCAGGATTGATTCTTGCTGATACTTTGAGAAGAGGAAAGTTGGGTGTGAGGCCAATCACTCTTGTTGGTTTTAGTTTGGGGGCAAGGTTGATCTACAGTTGTTTGCTTGATTTGGCAAAGACTGGAGATTTTGGATTGGTTGAGAATGCATATCTGTTTGGTTCTCCATTTGTTGTTAAAACAGATCAAATCTCGATGGCCAAATCTGCTGTTAGTGGTAGATTTGTCAATGGATACTCCAAGAAGGATTGGATCTTGGGATACTTGTTCCGTGCAACGTCGGGAGGGTTGAGCACCATTGCTGGACTATCACCAATTGCAGAAATGGAAAATTTCAACTGCTCGGATCTTGTTCAAGGTCATATGGAATACAGAAAAGTCATGCCCAAGCTTATGAAAGAGATGGGTTTCGAAGTGCTTGATGAGGATTTTGTTGAGATTGAGCAACCATCCCACGAACAGACAGAGAGAGAGAGGAAGTTGATACACGACTTTGAAGAAGCATCCAAGAGCATTGATAAGGAAAAGAAGAAAAAGAAAAAGACGTGGTATTCCAAATTGTTTGGGAAGCAGCACAAGGAATGGTGGGAGATGTACGATGAGGGTTCCAAAGAACAACAGGAGAAGCACGAAAAAGAACAGAAAGACCAAGCTGCTGAGGAGGAGGCGGAGGTTGATAATCCCTTTACTGCTGATGATGAAGATTCAACCTCATCAGCACCACCACCGGCATATGAGCCAGCAGATTCTTTGTTTGATCTTGGGCAACTCGAGAAGGAAATCAGGAACATTGAGTCTGAAGCAAGCAATTTGAAAACTTTCAACTTGAAAAGTCCAAGACCTGATCTGAAGCCACCAAAGAGTCCAAAATTGGTATTGAACGAAGAGGAAGAGGATGAAGAAGAAGATGTTGATACTGGTGATGGTACTGCGGGACCATCAGACGCCAAAGCTCCACCTCCATCGTCACCCAACAGGAAGTTCAAGAATTCAATGAATCATTTCCCGTCGGTTATTCAATCTCCGGGGCCAGAGACGATCCAGCAGCAGCAGCAAACATCACCAATGCGTGCTTTCAGACTAAGTTCAAACCATACCAAAACGCCTCAATCATACAACGATTCCAATGAAAAATCCATCAGGTCGCCATCTTGGAACTTCAACATTATTCAGACCGATCTTGGGGCGGATGAGGAAGAAGAGGCGAAAAACGAAAAACAGAATGCATCTGCTTTACTAGGCTCGGGTTTCCAGGGTGCAAAGAAGAGCATCATCAATAAAGCCATCGACGATGAACCGGAGGTTGGAGATAAGGTGGAGAAGATACAGGTCTGTTTTGACGATGAGTTTGAACCTGTTGATGGTAACGCTGAGAAGACGAGTGATGCTGACGTTCATCATCAAGAAGAGGACGCTTTCAACTATGGTGATGACGATGAGTTTCCTGTTGATGAGAGCAATCTGACTATCACATTTGCATGAAAATGTATGTGCTTGTTGTCTGAGACACATATATGTAATTTTGAAGACACTGAATACAGAGTTTTTATAGCATGAATGATTATCGGTATAGCAGATGTAGTCGATACAATCTAGTATTAATATGTATCAATTAGACATGAGGTAGCAGGGTTGGAAGGAGAGAGAAAAAAAGAGTAAGAGAAAGAGACATGGGTAAAAAGACAAAAAGTAATAATTGAGAACAAGAAACTACAAGAACACCTCAGCGTTAATCTCAACGATACTGATGGAGAATGACAAGTCAAAGTTTGCAACGACTTCAGGATGCAAGACACCAATGTGACCAATCTCCTGAACTTCGGCACCTTCTTTACCCCTATAGAGGATCTTTGCACCTCTACTAGGGAAGTACATCTTCTTCTCATCAGCCTTCAACTCCTCGATCCAAAAACCTTTAGGTTTGCTCTTGGAACTTGCATCCTCGTATGACAACCAGTTCGTTCTGAAAGTCTGCATGACTTTACCCAACAAACCTTGAATCAATTCAAAAGAGGCAGATTTACCAGCATATGCAGCACACCAGTTTCTCTGGTTCTTTGCGCCTCTTTCCAAGGTTGGATCCTTGAGGACGATATCACCACACTCAAAGACACGAATAGGCAAAGCATGGTTCTTGTTTTCCTTAATTGTCTTTAAGATTCCTGGAACCAAGGTTGTTCTAACGACTTGATACTCCACAGTCTTAGGATTTGCCAATTTGACTGCTTTTGAATCGTCAAGATCCTTTAGGAACTTGAAGTTTTCATCGTGTGAGCATAGGGTTAATGGCATCACCTCCAACCAACCGGATTGTGCGGAGGTTGTTCTGAAGATATCACCAATTTTGTTGATCGGTAGTGGTTGTGCCACTGTTGCTGCTGTCTTTGGGGTCGATCTGACTAGGTTGTCGTAACCGTATGCCACGGCAACGTCTTCCATGATGTCACACTGGTGTAGGATGTCCGGTCTTGTTATTGGAATGGTGACATTGATTATGTTTGAATCTGTTGATGATGGGGTAGCCAACAGAGACATCTTCTTCAAGAGGTTGCAGATTTCCTGTGCCGATAGTGTCAAACCACAACAGGAGTTGATGTATGAGATTTCCGCTGGTAGAATTCTGGAGGTTAGGTTTGGACAGACTCTGGATTCGGAGTTGTGGTTGGAGATGATTCTGACCGGCTCGATGGTGAATGGTTCTTCGCAGTATCTTGAGAACATTGCAACTAGTTGGTTCACAACAATCTCGGCCTTTGTTCTGTCTGTTGCTGTGATGTCCAAAAAGACGTTTTTGGTATCAAGGGTGATCTTAGAGTGGTTACTGTTGATGATTGGAGGCATGGAACACACGGTTCTGTTGGCATCTAGGATGACAGGGTACACTGGGGAATCCCTGATGATGTGTAGGTATTTACCAAGATTCCTGTCCTTGTCGTAGAATTCCATCATTTGATCACCGTTCATTCTGACTGTTTGGTTCAATGGGGCAAATTCAATCTCGGAAGGTTTCAAGGCCTCGTATGTGAATGGAGGAGTCAAGGTGTCCAAATCATGGGTACCCATGGCGACCAACGTTCTGTTTCTGCACAAGTTTGTATGTAGCTTATCCTGTAGGGCAATGAAGGAGTCGTATGATCTTTGGGTAAACTTAATACCTCTAAGGACAGCAGCACAAGCATAAGGTCTGATCTGTTCTGTTGACTGGTCAATTGTGAGGGTGATTTCTGGCGTCTCTGGCTTCAAAGTGTAGACTGGCTGGTCAACCTTGCCTAGGTATTCGTTCAAAGCCTGAGCAATACCTTCGATACAGAGCATGTCGTACCTGTTGGCAGCAATCTCAATCTTGAGCTGTGGCCTTTCGTCGGTGCCTTTGACATCCTCTGTTGTATCTTCGTCCAACTCGATACCGAATTGGAAACAGAGTTCGTCGAACTCTTCGGTTGTATAGTTCTCGCCTATTAGATCAAAGAGATCCTTCTTGTCGACAGGAATTGTTGGCATTTTTGTTTCTTTAATAGAGATAGATCAATGAAAGGATTAACGGTGGTAACTGGATGTGTTGGGATGCCTGTTGATAGTCCTGTTGATAAGGATAAGGATATAGGTTGTTGGTTGTTGCAATGTTGGACGTTTCTGACTCAATCTCTCTCTTTCTCTCTCTCTGACGCTTGTTGACGAACAATTTTTCAAGATTATGTTATTATTTACGTAATTTTTTTTTAGTCTTTGGTTTCAGCAATCCACCTTTGCACCGTTGGCATTGTAAAATTGGACTGAATCCTGTTCTGATTGATAAAGAAGAAAGGTTACACCTTTTGAGAACAGTTTCGTTTCGTTCCTCTTATCCTTCTCTTGTATCACCAAACGTGCTTATCAATTCCAATTCTATTGCGGCATATAACAATTTCTTTTTGTTACTGTACCATTTACGCCTCCTTCAAATACACAATTTACAATGTCTGCAAACAGAGTGAAGGCGTTCGATAAAACCATGAAGCTTCTCCTAGTTGGAGACTCTGGTGTTGGAAAGTCATGTCTATTGTTAAGATTTGTCGATGACAAGTTCAACCCTTCTTTTATCACAACCATTGGTATTGACTTCAAGATCAAGACGGTGGAGATCAACGGTGTCAAGATCAAGCTGCAGGTTTGGGATACCGCCGGTCAGGAGAGATTCAGAACGATCACAACGGCCTACTATAGAGGTGCCATGGGTATCGTCATCGTTTACGATGTTTGTGAGGAGACTTCTTTTGCATCCGTTAACAAGTGGTACCAAACGGTCAACCAGCATGCCAAGGATGAAGCACAGGCCTTCCTTGTCGGTAACAAGTGTGATGATGATGAATCTAGGCAGGTTTCCACAAAGCAAGGTGAATTGCTAGCCCAGGAGTTGGGTATCCCATTCATGGAAGCAAGTGCCAAGTCTGGTTTGAACGTTAACGAGGTGTTTTACAAGTTGGCAGGATTGATCTTGGAAAAAACTGCTGATGAATTGCCTGAGGCTGGTAAGTTGAACGTCAACGAGACCGCTCCTGGTGCCAACAACAGTGGTTCTTCTTGTTGTTAGATCACTGCTTGTTGAAAGGGGAGGTTGTTGATGAGATGATGTTTCAATGGAAGGTTACAAGTTTTATACGAATGCGTTACAACGAGTGGTCCAATATCTTCCAGGTCTTCCCGGGAATGCGCAATGATTCCAACTATCTTGTCTACCTCTACTTCAACCTCCGGTTGTTACCGCTATACTATACCTGTTTGCTTTGGCCCATTCCTCTTTCTTCATTCTTTTTTCTTCCTTTTCGAGCTATGTCACATCCTTTTTTTCTTTCTTTTTTCCTCTTCTTCTTCTTTCATTTATTCACTATCAAAGTCTTTACATGTCGCAAACACTTTTTCATGAACTAGGTTTCTCTGTATGCTACTGCAAAAAGGGTTTCTCCTCCTAACCGTTGACCTTACGCCATATCATCGTGAGAGTCACTTCAATCGGTGGTGCGTTTGCTAGTTCGATGGCATCCTTCTGCGGTTGACACCGGGGTAAGTACAGGCTGCTGCAGGGGCCCGAGCAAGGAGGATGGCCGACCGATGTAACGAAAAGCGCTGGTTTCGTCTCTTCTTTTCTCTGGCTCGTCGTACTATGGTCTACAAATCAAGACATTACACTGATCTCCAAAGACAACAAGAAACAGAATCTACAGTGAAAACAAAAATAAGTAAAAGTAATAAGAAAAGATGTTTGCAGTATGGTTGTTTCCCAAACGATAACAGTCCCGTAGGGACATTCGTAGAGATTAGGAATATACCGCTCCAACCCATCCAGAAAATCCAACCAGTTTCGAACTCATTCATTCTCAGAACAGTCAATTGCCTCCACAAAATCCTAAAAAAGATTAGCAGAAACATCTTCTTGCCTTTGATTGAAGAATTCAAGAAACCTTAAACACGGACCTTCCAGACAGATCGATCAATTTTCAATCCCTCGACAGAGCATTAACCTTGTATCATAATCACAGTAAAGTGACGTTGCAACCCCATCAAATACCACTAGGTGGTAGACAGGGAGATATTAAAATACTAGCTTCACTTTAAAAAGTGTCGACTGAAGCACTCATCCCTGGAGACTGTAGCATAAGATCTTCCGAAGAAGACCAAGCACGAATCCATTGAAAGATACGAGATCGATCAACAGACCAGCTCCGGTGGAATGGTGAAGATTGGTGTCGACCAGAAATTTCAAAGGTCTATGTTTACTAAAGAGAAGCACAGTAGGAAAAAAAATGTGCCAACTGATCTCCTTTTATACTCCAAAATTAAAATTTTGGGACGGAAAAAAAATTTGGCTGAAAATTTTCAACTTTCCAAATGAGGAAATTGATCTTTTTTTTTTTGATCTTTTTCAAAATAGTTGCTAAGGGTTTGTGTTTATAGCAACAAACTGCCTGAAATAGTGTGGAGTAACAGCTAAGAAGAGAGCAATTGATCACGTTAATTAATCAACAATCAATAAATCAATCTATCAACCCACTGTCATGTCTAGTAGAAGAATAGCAAGGTACGAAGCAAAGAAAGCTCAACTCCAAAAGGAAGCAGAAGAAGCAGAGCAACAGCAAGAAGAAGAGGAAAGGTTAAGGTTAGAAGAAGAGGCCCGTCGCCCAAAACCGCTACCTTCTAAGAGAGGTCCATCCCAATCCTTATCACGTCAACTGTCAAAACTATCACTTGCACATCTACCTGACACGACCAACTGTCTTCCAACATCGGAGATTCTTGAAGTGTTCAACAGTTGGATTGCAAAACAGCCCGATCTGGAAACTTTGTTGGAGACGATTCAGTCTGTCAAGGCGGATCTTTTCAAGAGGGACTACATTAAGGCATTTGATTCTAGGGAAAAGAGAGAGGCTTATGCTATACGGTGGTCTGCTTCAAGAACGTTGGCATATTCCAATTTCTTTGCTACCCAGCCAGACATATATCGTCTTATCAAATCCGAGGATCACTTGAAGGTTTTATGCGTTGGTGGTGGTGCAGGTGCTGAGGTCATTGCCCTTGGTTCTATTCATTCGAGACTGTTGGAATTACAAAAGGTTAGTGATGAGAATGGGAGGAACTGGGAAGTCGATGTTGTGGATATTAGTGATTGGTCAGAGATTGTTGATGATATTGGATCTTTTGTGAATAACAAGTGGGTTAAAAACAACGATTTTAGAGGTGTGCATTCTTTTGATGTGGATTTCACAGTTGGTGATGTGCTAAGCATGGACTTTGAAAAGGAAGATGACAAAGAGATCGAGTTGTCCCAAATGGACCTCATCACATGTTGCTTCACGGCGAACGAATTGTTTGCCGAGAATAAGTTGGGAGCGATCAAGTTTTTGAAGACACTATCAAGCCAGTGTCAACAGGGTTGTCTCTTTTTAGTTTTAGAATCCGCAGGTTCATTTTCCAACGTTACAGTTGGTTCCAAGCAGTTCCCTATCCATTTTCTCATCGACACGATACTATGTGGAAGACCAAGAGGTGACGGTACCACCGATGGTGATTGGGAGATCGTCGATCAGAACGATTCTATCTGGTTCCGAGTCGCTAGTGACGCCGAGTACGATCTAAAGCTTGAGAATATGAGATTCTTCTATAGATTGTACAGAAGGGTGTGATAGACCCCTCTTCATACTCATACTTATATACCTATATATGTTTAGAATCCATGGCGTGGAAACATAGCATTGAACGACTTTGGACGGTTCTCCTTATGTGTAGCATCGGTATTTTGTTGCGACTGTTGTGGTTGTTGTGGCTGTTGTAGATTCTGCGGTTGTTGCTGCTGCTGCTGCTGTTGCGGTTGCTGCTGTGACGGTGGCTGCTCTTCCAACGGCGCAAACGGTTTATGAGTAGAATCAAAGAGATAGCACAAAGCCTCCTTTGCAGAACCCATCTCCAACTTACCAACAATATCAAACAGGTTCACCTTGCCCTTCTTCTTCCTCTTTGCAGCAACCGTCGAAGAGTTATCCAGCTGGCTAGGAGGTGACAGGTTCAACATCAATGCATTGTCTTCCTCCTCGGTAGTTCCAGCAGCATCTGAGGTGACACCACTACTGGAATCCATTCCATCCTTAATCATCCTTTTCTTCTCATCCCTCGACTTTTTCTTCTCCTCTTTTCTCTTTTTGATGAGCGTCGGATCTTCCCTGTTCCATTCGTCCAGTTTTTTCAACATCCGCACTTGAGGATCAGCAAGGTTCAAAGCCAGTAGTAAGGTGTAGTAACAGTCATTTCCAGCATTGTGCATGTACGAATGCGGTATCTCCATGTACCGTAATATTCTCGAGAGCGAACCTCCATGGTTACCATGGGACAACTGCCATAACTGTTGAGTGTCCAAGATGTTGAAATCACGGGGAAATTTGACCCCCATCTCTTGAAACCATTTGAAGTCCTGTGTTGGACCATGTCCAACAAACAGAGCACCTTCTATCGTTTCGTCCAGTGTGGGTAGTTCCTTAAAGTAGTAATCGATCAACTGTTGCATGAATCTCTTGCATTCAACGGCAGTCATGACAAAACTGTGTCCACCTAAAAAGTTCTCCTTGTTGTTGGGAACGAATCTTCCGTTCACCTTATGCGAGAACTCTTTCACAATGATATGTATCTGCTTCACTTGTGGGAACGTGCTGAACTGTTGGTATGCTGGGTCATAGATCGAGATCCCCAATTCTGTAATCATTCTTTGGTCAAACTCGTACGCTTCAACGTCGAACGAGAACAAGACATGAGTCTTTCCATATACGCTCTCAACCATTTTCTTCAGTGTGTTGAGGTTGGAAACGTTTGATAGATACGGATGTTTCTTTAGATTTTTGTCGAGCTCGGTATAGTAGTCCCCTATGACATTCTGTCGTAGTTCCTTGTTCAACTGTGCAAACTTGGAGTTAAAGTCGAGCACTCTTTTCCTTTCGGTGAACACGTCTGGCACAAACTCCTCCATGGTGGTGAATGGTTTGGAATCCCACGATTGACTGTCCACTTGCATTATGTCATCCTGCGTTGATGTCATCAATGTTGGAGTGTTCTGTCGTCTCTGCTGGTGCGATGCAGAAGGTGTAGAGATATATGTAGATGGTGATGGTGATGGAGCCGATGCTGGTGATAATAATGATGATGAATGTGGGGTTGGTCGTGGTGGTGGAGATGGAGATGGAGATGTTGAAGGGGAGGTTTTCCAGACTGTACTTGGGTCAAACTGTGGTTTTGATGACTTGGGTTGTTTCTTGTTGAATTTCTTGGTCAGCCCTTGTGGATGAAACTGCTGGCTGGAGGTGCTGCCACTGTTGGCCGTTGTGAATGCCCTTCTGGGATGTTTTGGATTGTAGTTGGTTCTATTCATCTTGAACTGTGGAGTTTGGTCGTTTCTATGAGAGGTGAATCAGATAGTCCTGTTTTTCCCTCTTTCTTGGTTATCTCTCTCCAGTTCTACCTACTCTGTCGATAATGTCGAATCTGATCAAGTGGGTTAAGAAATTGTTCTTGAAGAATAGTAACAAGGAGACAAAGAGTTTATCAGTTGCAAAGAAAACACAAGTCGAGGCTGGTCTCTGGGAAATTTCGATAACCCGGAATATCGAAATGGCAGATCTGGAAGACTTTCCACGACAGAGAGATCGTTGTTCCATGATTCCTGATGTTTGCAGCTGTTGGCACCTGTTGGTAGTCAGTTTTACCGGTATCTACTAGATAGGTTGAAAGATTGGTGAGGACTTTTGATTGGTACCAAAGAGGACGGAAAATATAATATACAAATCGAAGAAGAAGAAGAATCTATGAACATACAGTAATAACAAGAAAAAAAAGAGAGAATCGTTAGTTTTAGCAAAGTTTTTGAATCATGAGAGGTAGAAGCGGAGCAATCAGAAACCAGCCAGCAAAACACTCAATCCCAAAACACTTCCGATCAAAGCCTTAGCCTTCCATCCTGACTCTCCCACCACTAGAGAACCAGCAGCGTTGGTCTCGTTTGAAACCTTGACTGTTGAGACAGCCTTGATCAAGGTGGCCGAGGAGGAAACCTTTGTGCTGACAACTGTTAGATAGGTGGAGTCACTGTTGGACACGGTTGAAGTATACGTTGTTTCGTAGGTTGTTCCTGAGACCGAACTAGTGTAAACGATGGAGTCGGAGCTTGAGACGGAGGTACTGGAACCGGTACTGCCGCTACCACTCGTATAGGAGGCCAACGTTGATGCCACTTGACAGGCGGCCCAGTAACTACCTGCTGTAACACAGCTGTAACCGGACTGACAACAAGTCACACCTGTATAACCTTCGCCTCCACACTGTTCGTAGGCTCCACCGCAGGAACCTGAAGCTGTTGCTGTTGAAGCCTGGAGTGTCTCCCAACCGGCAGATGAGGTTGTTGTTGTTGTTGCTTCTCCCCATGAAGTGGTGGATGTGGAATCCTGTAGGTACGCGTTGGTGAGGGACGTTGACTCAACAGCGGTAGTGATAGCAGCGGCAGTAGCAGTGTAAGCTTCCTGAGTAGTCTCAGCAGTGTATGATTCCTGAGTAGTTTCGGCGGTGTATGCTTCCTGAGTTGCTTGGGCAGTTTCAGAATCGATAGCCTCTAGTGTCTCTTGAGTTTCAACAGCAGCTGTTGTTGCAACAACGACTGTTGTTTGGGAAGCTTCTTGCTCTTCTTCTGCCGAGTCGTCCAAGCTTCCGTTTGCTGCTGAAGCGGTGACTGTTGAAGCAAAGAGGAAGTGGGAGGCTGCAAGGCCTAGAGCCAGTTGTGAGTTGTATAGAGTTGGTAGCATTGTGTGTTGGTTGATTGTTATGTTGTTGATGGTGTTGATTGACTGTGAACATTTTAGTTTTGAAAAGGTTAAATAATCGTTACAGTTCAGATCAAGACCAATATATATATATATACGGTGAACAGATCAGATCAGTCAGAGTTTTTGGAAACCCGAAACTCAGCTTCCAACAAAACACAATGCAAGGTCCATTGTTATTTTTGGTCAAACACCGAAAGCCTTGTTCTTGTCGAGGACCTAAAAAAGAAAAAACTCATGGTATTTGTCAAAAACCAGCCATTTATCTTCTCCAGAAAAGTGTCAAGGTGGAGATATGCATCCAATTACCACTCCTATTCGGGAAATAACAAAACAGAGAGTACACACCTCTGCACCACACAAAGCGTTATAAATACCAGCCATCTTTTACCAGCTGCTACCAAACAGCATTACTTAAACTAAGCATTGATTCCAGGCTTATGGGTTCCAGGATTAGAGCTATGAGAGATGGTAGGGTCAGCCATTTTGACTAATGGGTTTTCCCAAAAGCTAAGCAAGAGATTGCGCCAATTGCCAGTAGGAAGGAATGAGATCTTTTAGACTACGATCAGTGTCAAATACAACCACCGTAAAATACAACCAGTAGATCTCTGTCTAGTCGATGTGTTGTCCATCGATACTGGCGAAATCTAACGTTTGAAGACTAGGTAAGAGTAAGGGTCTTCGTTTTACCAGATTGGGTAACATCCAGCCAGATTGGTCCGATCTCTGATGCCGTCGTTGAGAGATTGAGAGATGGAGAAAAGCATACACGTAAAACGATTAGTTGTAACTTTCAACGACAGTACCGTGTTGATCCAATCTTGCAATCTTGGATGAAATGAATCGAGCGTGTTCGTTTGTTCTTGTTCAATGGAAAAAGAAGGTGATAACAAAGTAGATAAAAAGCGTGTCACCGTGTCGTGTCGTGTCGTGTCGTTGGCGTGGCACTCGCGGTTTTTCACGCGTCAGTCTCTCCTTGGGGAGTGGCGCGGCGTGGCTTGGCTCAGGGCCGTGTAGCGCTGGGGGGAGCGGGCGTCTTTTGAACGCGGGTGGTTCCATCACACCAGATTGCTTGGTAGAAGGAAAGAAAGATGCCCAGATTCAACGGGCTTAGTTAGATTAGTCTCTGGTGGAAGCCAAGAAGTCCCGGATAAAGTCATTCTAGAAGATAATGGGAAGGGCAGATACACACACAGCCCTATTTTAGAATACTCACTCCAGTGAAGAGATTGTAGAGCAGTAAATCAATGGTGACCATTCTGATAGAGGGTAGTTGTAGGCAAACGACGATACGGAATTTGATGGATGAGTGACGTAGGATAGATAAATCATTCGAGGAAGTGCAATTGGTTGCTCAAAAACCAACCACCTTACGCTTGCTACTGAACGATAAAACTCTCAATGTTTTCAATCGACTCGTTCTGGAAACAGTTGATTGATCCGATCGGATCGACAACGCTCAGTAAAGAGATGGCTGGGTTATCACTCGAGAACAACTGCCGCTTTCCCCAAACTGTAGAGAGAGATGAAAAAAACAGTGCAATGAGGCTTTCACCACCGCCTCCCAACGATCTACATTGCAAACACACTTGAAGTGGTCCATCCAACATCATCATCATCATCATCCCATGAGTGACAGCCGATTAGTGCAAAAACCCACGAAATGGATTGATTCATCTGAGAATTGCTAAATTGCCTCTGTTATTGTTTTACCCAAAGCGGCTACATTTCCATTCCCGGCATGTCGAGGATCATCCGTTCCCCCCTGATGTCCTTTCCCAAAACGGGCTGCTCTCAAACAACAAACACCACACCATATAATAATAACATCCACAGATGGAAAACTCCCACTTTCCAGCGCTGTCTCTAAAAATAGAACCGCGCTGGCTTGCTGGCTTTTTCCCCCCCTGTAAAGTGACGCCCCAGTAAATTCCCCCCCGTGCCGTGCCGCGCTGCGCTCCTCTCCTCCCGCACGCGCTGAACCGCGTTCCAGACCCTCGCCTCCCCTTCTCCTCCCAGACAGCCCCCCCCAACGACGCCACGCCATCAGAGCAAATCTGGTAAGTTTCTTCGAGGAACTTCAAAGATCAAACAACCAGCTTCCAATTTCACGCTGGATCCGATCCAGAATCCAATTTACTCCCCAAAACGTCAATAATTACACTTTTCACCTTCCTTGCAATATAAATATCCATCCAATTCCTCCCTTTCTGGTCCTGTCTCCCATCAATCCTTTTTTCAACTTTGCAATTCTCTTTTGTATCATCATCAAGTACATCAAACTTACTACTATCAAACAACTATCACATATATTCACAATGGCTTCTTCATCTTCCGTCCGTTCCCTAGTCCAAACCCAAAACGTTGTTGCTGCCAGCAGTGCCGCTGGTAGCTCTAGTGCTGCTGCTTCTTCCTCCACCTCTTCCTCCGGTGTCGACAGACTATCAACCCCAATGATGTACACCGGTGCCAACTCCAAGTTGGTTGGTCTGTTTGCCGGTCTGGTCACTCTAGGTGCCGTTGTTGCTGCTTTGTAAGGATCAAACTTACAACTATTCACTCATGACTCTATCTTTCTTACAATGTTGCTACTACACTTGCTATTACCAAAGGCATGAACTGTTAGACGATTTGCTCCTTCCATTTCTCATGTCCTTGGAAAAAAATGGACCTTGGTATTACTATATTTAATCGCATTCTTTTTTCTTCTCTCTCTCTCTCTCTCCTCACTTTTGGGTACTCTCTATTTAAATACAAACTTTAGCTCTTATCTCATTTTTCAACTCTTGGCCACATTGTAAATCCTTCAATTGATTGAACAGTCGTCAAAATGACGAATGGTGAGGTTTTGAAACAGGCAACCGAGTCACGTGACTTTTTTTTCTTTCTTCACTCTTTTACGCGCGCATGCTATTTTTAGAAACACAGAGCACTCTCTCTACATCAGATTTCTAGATCTTGATCTGTTCATTCAACTAGACAGCCGTATACAGTGTAACAACCCACCTAGCAAGGATTCTTCTTTTCGGCACTACACTCAAAATATCCAAGGCTGATACAGCCATCGTTCAACCCAACCGTTGGATTCGAATCTTCGATCAGCTCGAACGATTTGATGTTGAACTTGGAAAGAAACTCTCCATTCTCAAGAACGTACAGCCTCTTCTCCTTCTCCACTAGTGTGTTTTTGATGTGTTGGAACTCCTTAGAGGCTAGCATGAACCGTAGTTTGATGTTGTGGCTTGGCGGGTTCACGTTCATTATCAATCCGCTTCTTGATCCTGCTGATGGTGGGGCCATTGGCGATTGCATCGTCTGAGGCGAAAGGAACGACGAGGTTGACTGAGGGGTTCCTTTGCTCAAGGATAACGACGTGATCATACCCGGCTGTTGTTGTTGTTGCTGCTGCTGTTGCTGCTGCTGCTGCTGTTGTAGTCTGAAGTTTGACAACGATTCGGAGATGAGAATCTTGATCGAGATTAGTATGTCGTAGAGTAGATTCTTCAGCTTGTGATCCCGATCCATGACCCTATGGCTGAAGAGCTTTGTTAGATTGATCAAAAACACATCCCTTTGTAGATTGACCGACCTCTTGAGAATCAGTTCGACCAAAAAACTCTTGTGGATGAGTATGATCCTTGCAATTAGCATCACCGAAGTCTCCAAATCTTTGAACAGTTCTTGCCTGTTGGTCCTCTTGTGATCCATACTCGAGCAGTAGTACATCAACTTTTCTAGCGACAAGTTCAAAGAAAACACCAAGGAATCGCTCAGTGGTATCACGTTCGAATGATGATCTTTCAACCTTGAACAGCTCGAAATGATGTCCGTCATGAACTTGGTCAGATTGCTCTTGCCTCCATCGATGGAATACTTGGGGAAAGTCTCCGATCCAAGGTATGACTCTTCACAACAGTAAAGTATCTTCAGCTTCATCCCATTGTCAATAAATTCGAAAAGTTCACCAACTAGATGGAAGTTGGTATCGTTCTCGTTCACCTGGCTCAAGATCTCAACAATGAGCTTGGAGATTCTGCTGTTCAGATCGTACTCATCCTTACCAATCCCTTTGAACTCTTCTTCAAGAAGAATCTTGAAGAGTAACTGCGAAACAGGAAGGTTGAAGTAGTTGAGATTTCTGATCAACCCAGTGAAAACCTCTAGAGACTCCCCACCAACGTCATGCTTGAGATCTAGCATCAGCATGAACAACTCTTTAACATCCACTATGTTGATCTCATCCTGGTTGAACAGATCAACAAACAGGTTGAAATGCATGAACGACAAAAACCAGATGGAATTGATCACGTTCGAGTTGATCGATGTGTTAACACCAGAACTTTTGTCGGGAGAACCACCACCACCGTTACCACCCCCACTGAACCGTCTACCGGACTGTCCACGACGATGACGGCGCATTTGACGACGACGGTGATTCTGATGGTGATGGTGACGGTTGTGACCATGAATCACGTCCGAACCATCCGTACCAACACTACCTTCCGTGTTGAACGTTGATGGGGGAGTCTGAGCAACAGAAACGTTGCTCAAATCGTGCAACGAGTTCATCACATCCACCGAAACAACATCGTCGACCCCAACCCCAACGTTAACCATATCGACAACCTCATGCGACGAAGAGGTCCGTTTGGACATTGGAACTAGCGGTTTTTTCAAGACCGAAGATAGGATCTGGAAGTATGTCTTTGGATGTTCCAGCTTGTACCGTCTCCTTTGTAACCTCAAGGCAAACGATTCATAATCGGTCAAACCCCTTTCTGCATCGTTGCTAAAGATGACATCCCAAATGAGCTTCTCGTTGCTGTTCGTATAGAACTCGTCCCTATCGTTTGCATCATGATGGTTGAAGATCTTGACTGCCGTTGCCAACTCTAGGAAATCCTGTAAGATCAACCTAACAACAAACTGTAGACCAGCCTCGTATTCTAACGATAACGTTGGTAACAACACTTTTTTCAAATGGAGAGTGAGCACGTTTGAGAACTCTTCAGGTTTCCAGCCCTGCAAGAATCTCAACAAGTGGACACTTTTAGACTGGTCGTTTTCATCGACGTTGGCACCAAAACCTTTAGTCTGATTCCAGGATCTGTTGATGGCCTCTCTCAAATGGTTCGAGTATTCGGCAGCACTGACTAGTCTCTCGTAGGAGCTTATTCCAACCGAGTTCAAATACTCCAACGGAAGAACAAGGTGGTCTGGTTTGTTGTCACCAGTAGAACGAGCAGTAGCTGCAGCAGATGCAACATCAGTATCAAACGTTATCCGATTGCCTAGCCTCAAGTACCTCATGACACCAACTATGCCAAACTTGTTGGTCTTTTGCCAGCCTGTCAGCATGGTACAGATCCCGTCGAGTGCACTAGTTCCAAAATCATTAGTGGTTGGCAAAGGAGACAAAGATGATGGTGGTGCTGCTGCTTCCCTTGGCGGTGGTGTGTTCACGATGTAACCAAGGAGCAAAGCATCGTGGTAGGATATCATCTTGATAAGAAGGATCAAAGCGCCTTGATCAATGAGGCTGGTCGATGTTGGAATCGAATCCAAGGATTTGACAAGGGTGTACAAGAATTGAGGAAGATACCTGTCAAACTTTTGATCAAAAAGTTTGTAGAGGGTCATTAGTGCTGTTCTGTCGAGTAGGCCGTGCTTGTTCCCTTGCTGTTGGTCCAAGTGCATCTGAATCTTTCCAAGGAACCAACTCCCAAGCTCATCGTTCTTGGCAACTTTCAATGCTTCGTCCTGATACTGATTGTCAACATCTTCCTCATCTTCATCTTCTTCTTCCGCACCATGAACAGCAACGTTCCCATCTTCATCTTCATCTTCGTCGACAGCTTCCATGCCTTCATCGTCGTCTTCGTCTTCCTGGACATCCTCACAGTCATCAATGACATCGCATACATTGGAAAACTCGTAGATGGAGTAGCCATCGTTTTCATCATCACCGAACACGCAATGGAGAAGGTTGGAGAGCTTCTCCTTGGCCCAGTCGTTACTCTTATTGAGGAGGGTAACGCCGGTCGAAACGGACAACCTTTTCAGTATATTCTTCGAATTCGAATCCTGCAAGTTTGGTAACGAGTTAAGAATTAAAAGATGAATGTAACAGGAGGATCTGTCTGCATCCTGCAAATAGATTATCCCCGAGGCAATCAACCTTCTCAAGTATGAAGAGATGGAGAAGAGCTCCAGCAGGTACAACTCATTGATGAGTTTGAGAAACTGGATCAGATCGTAAGGATTTGAAGATCTCTCGTTGTAGTCTAGCTGTTCGGTCAAATCGTACACGAACCCCATGACTTCAATCTCCAACTCCATCTTCAACTGTTTGTACCTCTTGCTTTTGAAATGCGTACTGAGATAGTTCAACCTTGCCTTTAGGATGGAACGAACATAGCAGATCCGTAGACTCTTTGTCTCGTCCTCCCTGTAACCCGATATGACCCACTTCAAAACCAAGCTCAGAATCTTTTTCCAGTCGTTGGACTCATCGTTGGGTCCAATGGAGTCATCATCATTGGAATCGTCAAATATTGATTTGATTAATGCGTTGAGATCAAACTCGTCAGCATAGGTTGAAGCACGATCTAACGTTTGTACCACGGATAATGCTCGACTGTAACCGATCCCACTGCCTGGTGTACTGGAACCGTTGGCATTATCACTGGTGCTTGCATTGGTGGTACTGATGGTGGTGGTAGTACCGTTGCCCTTCCCGTTTGACTCGTCAATCACTAGCGATTCGTTCCTGTAAGTTATTAGCTTGAACTGTTCACTAACAGCCATGTTGTCCATATCGATCGTTCTTTTCAAGTATGGTTTCAAGTAGTACCAGCTGTTAGGAATGATAAAAGTGTCCGAGTTGTAGTAGAACAAGTATTTTGCCAACACTTGGAAGTTTGTTGATAGCTTGTCCATTATTGCATCCTGCCTTTCCAACTTTGGCAACTCGTAAAGCTTGGCTACCGTAAAGAGTATGTTTTCGCTCAAATCCTTTGCAAGGTAATCAATATCAATAATTTTGAACCAGAATAGTTTGATGAATAGGTATAGGATCGATACGCTTTTTAAGTCGGACAACTCAGCGGTCTTGTTCTTCTTCTTGACCAACTTACCCAAGTGATGAACGATCCAACTTAGAAAAGTCTCTTTATTCATCAATTCTTCGAGGTACAAATTGCTTGCCAGCTCGATAAAATACGTCAACTTGTACTTCCAAGTGCCTTTATTCTTTGGATCGAAACAGGTTGATATGATATGTTCTATCGAGAGGGTGAACTGATCCGTCCATTCGATGATCCACTTGTTCACGTTCAACGTTTGTGAAGTGGCATTTTGCAACTTTCTCTTCAACTGTCTCTGCTCATTCGTCGAGACACATCTGATCAACCAGATCGCTCTAGAGATGGGCACCTTGTGGTTGACGCACTGTTCAAGCAAGACTCTGTTTCTCAAACCGTGAGGGATTGCTCTAGAGAGCTGTTTCAAGGAGACGTTATGGTCTGCTAGATTGTTTAGCCACATTTCTCTCTTGTGGTCGGTCAACGTAACTCTAGGTGGTGGCTTGTAGGTCGATTTTGCCTTGATCTTGTTGATCTCTCTTCTTCTCATGATTGTCTTCACCATGACTTGGCTTAGATTGTTTAGCTTGTACCTAACTATGGATTCAACGTTGTCGTTTGGGATCTCCTGCGCAACTTCACCGTTGGATGATGAGTCAAAAAACGAGGGTGTTGATGATCTTTGTAGGAGTTGAGTGATTATCTGTCTTCCCGAATGGGATTCGTTGGACACGGGAGACAGTTCAAAGTATCCTTTTTGCAAGTGAGCTCTCATCATTGTGTCATCCTTTGCAGTATGGTTCCAGACTTTATAGTCTGGGAAGACGGGTTCCAATTTGAAAGATGATGATGCTGTATGATTGATATTTGTTGTGGTACCATTGCCGTTGCCATTGGAACCATTGTGAAGGCTATCTTCTCCGTTCAACGGATAGACACCTTGAGGCCTTGGGATCTTGCCCGGCAGTTCGATTGCGATCCCTGTGGAACTGTGGTGATTACTCATTAATATTGAGGAACGTGTATCCTATAGTAGTCGTCTGAATGTTCAATGATGGTGCTGTGCCATATCCAAAGGTGGTGTATCTATATCCCTATATCTATATAAATCATTGGTATGACCAACTTTCATCTTCCTCCTCCTTTGCAGCCGTCTCGGGTGGAAAATTACATGCACAGCCCTGTTAGAGGGGCAGGGGGGAGGACTTTGATGAGAGCAACTTGTTCACTTTGAAACACTTTTAGAGGTTTATATCACTGTTGTGACGGCAACAGATCGAGTTGTATCCTAGTGACAACCACCAGCATCCAAATCCTAGCAATGAATGCACATAGGCCCATTGAGCCAACGGTCAAATCGAAAGAGCCCAAACTATTAAATGCCTCGTTCAACCAGGATCAAAGTTGTTTTGCCATATGCCATGAGTCTGGCTTTAGAGTTTACAACACGGATCCAATGGAACTACGAATGAAGAGAAACTTCAACAGCAGTTCGACAGATCCAACGGGGAGTCCTTCCAACAGTGGGGGAATAGGATTGATTTCGATGCTACACAGGACCAACTACGTTGCGCTTGTTGGAGGAGGCAGGCATCCGAGGTTTGCCATTAACAAGCTCTGCATCTGGGACGATCTTAAGAAGAAACCATCCATCTTTCTCGAATTCATGAGCCCGATACTAAACGTTCTACTCTCTCGAATTCGAATCATTGTTGTTTTGAAGAACAAGGTTTTAAACTATGCCTTTGAGTCGAAACCTAGGTTGTTGTCCTCCTACGAGACTTTTGATAACGAGTTTGGAATTGCCGATCTTTCCATCAACGAGCAGGTTAGCGTGTTGGCTTTTCCCGGTAGGACAATAGGTCAGATTCAGCTGGTTGATATATCGCCCGTCAACAAGGACAGAAACTTGGTTTCTATCATCAAGGCCCACAAGTCAAAGGTCCGATGTATCTGCATGTCCAACCATGGGACGTTGATTGCATCGGCGAGTGAGACTGGGACGATTATTAGGGTGCATGATACGTTGAGATGTACATTACTGTTTGAGTTTAGGAGGGGGTTGGATAAGGCTGTTATTACATCGATGAAGTTTTCTCCTAGCGACAACAAGCTGGCCGTGTTGAGCGATAAGAATACACTGCATGTCTATAATTTGTCCGGTGAGAATCAGCAGGATCAGCAACAGGATGACGAGCAACAACAACAGCAGCAGCAGCAGCAGCAACAGCAGCAGCGCGAGCAACAACAGCAACAGGGTGAAGCAGAGAGTATTTTCAACAAGTCTCATTTTCTCAAAAACATACCTCTCTTTCCAAACTATTTCAAGTCGACATGGTCGTTCGTTTCCAAGAACGTTGGTGGCAAAGAGGACTATGTGAACGACTGCGGCGTTTTGGGATGGTCCGACAATGATTCTATTATAATCTTGTGGAAGTTCAAAGGGATCTGGGAAAAGTATGTGATTGTTGAGAATGGTAATGGTAACGACGAGATGACAAGTTCGAGCGCAGTGCCCAGTCGAAAGCACAAGCACAACAACAGATGGGAGATTGTGAGGGAGGCCTGGAGAAGCTTTGGAGAGTTGGATTAGGTATATCTATCTGTATAATTTAATATGATAAAATTCACAACTTTGAAAGATGGACCCTGGGCCTTGCGACGGCAACGGCAAGAACAACTTCGAGTGCCACCATGACGTTTGGATTGTTGAATATGATCACCTTGCATTCGGAGACATGGCTTGCCAATCGTTCATCGTAAAGGGACAAAAGATCAACCACCAGGCCGGAATCGACAAACCTTGAGACGTACAAGGATACACTTATCAGATTGTCGATTGTTAGACCTTGCTGGTGTAGACTGTTGGATAGATTGATGGCACAGTTGATACTCTGTCTTTTCAAGTCTGGTGGAAGAGTCGGTCTTGAGGAATGTTCTTGAAATGCAGAGGATGGATCGAGTCCAAAGATCCCCATTCTGACATTGTTGTAGTGATTGGGTGTTATCCTTGACATTGGATTGACTCACAACAGACAGAGTGACAGTCGATGGAGTTGAGATGTTGAAGCAATCTCAATGGTGTTAGATGAGCTTCTCTTTCTATTCGTCGGACTTGTGATAACAGCCGAGGCTGTGCTACAGGGCGGAATCTATCCGCAACCATTCAACGGTTGCTATACTATAACACTATAACGCTATACTATAACACCATAACACTGTAAAATAACACATGCCATAACACCATAACACTTCAACACAACACTACAACACCATCTTCTAAACCACTCTCGCAACAAACAAATAAATTCAAATCTCCGTTCACCCTTCAAGCCGTGAAGATCACCGATATTGTGTCAGGGCTGTGCAATGGAC
Organism: Ogataea rishiriensis; assembly: GCA_030569615.1. Lineage (NCBI taxonomy): Eukaryota > Fungi > Ascomycota > Pichiomycetes > Pichiales > Pichiaceae > Ogataea > Ogataea rishiriensis. Next base: position 21,828 of record JAJMLH010000034.1, on the reverse strand, counting down.
GAACGGAAGAAAAGCCCCGGTCCATCATTTGCACAGCCCTGTAATAATCCTTTTCCCCGGATTTTTGGTTTCTTCCCGAGAACTTTTCACGCCTGATTGTGATCTTCCATCTTTATCCTTTATCTGACATCACCCGTTGCTCCATGAGTAGGTTTAAACACTCTATCCCATGACCCGGACATTGACTCATCAGTCTTATCCCTACCCTATTCTGATTCCGTATAAATACCTTGTATCTTCTCTCTTATTTGACTAATCCTATTCTCTTCTCTTCCATGTTTCTCCTAACGGTAACTACACATAACAACGCACAACAACAATGGTTTATACAGCAATCGACATTGATCAAGAAGAGAAAAACTTTCAACTAGAAGTTGACGAGATCAACAAATGGTGGTCAGAGCCAAGATGGGCACAGACAAAACGTGTCTATTCGGCAGAAGAAATAGCAAAGAGAAGATCAACCTTGAAGAACCCTAACGCCTCTGATGCAATGGCCAAGAAGGCCTTTGAGCTATTCGGTGAACATTACAAGAACAAAACTTGCTCTTTCACCTTTGGTGCTTTGGATCCAATCCACGTTGCTCAGATGGCCAAATATTTGGATACAATCTATGTCTCTGGATGGCAATGTTCCTCGACAGCTTCAACCTCAAACGAACCTTCTCCAGATTTGGCCGACTATCCAATGGATACAGTTCCAAACAAGGTGCAACACTTGTTCTATGCCCAACTCTTTCACGATAGAAAGCAAAAGCATGAAAGATTCTCCTTGCCAAAGGAGGAAAGATCCAAGTTGCCATACACGGATTTCCTAAGACCCATCATTGCCGATGGTGACACTGGACATGGAGGTACCACTGCCATCATCAAGCTAACAAAGATGTTTATCGAAAACGGTGCTGCAGGTATCCACATTGAGGATCAGGCTGCCGGTACCAAGAAGTGTGGACATATGGCCGGTAAAGTGTTGGTGCCAATCCAAGAACATATCAACAGACTAGTTGCAATCAGAACTTCGGCCGATATCTTTGGTTCAGACTTGCTCTGTGTTGCCAGAACCGACAGTGAAGCTGCCACTTTGATCACCTCCACGATCGACATTAGGGATCACTTCTTCATTGTTGGTGCCACCAACCCAGATGTGGATTCCCTCGTTGATGTTATGAACGAGGCTGAATTGGAAGGTGCCTATGGTGCCGAGTTGGAAGCCATCGAAAAGGAATGGACAGAAAAAGCTGGCTTGAAACTGTTCCACGAAGCCGTTGCCGATGCCATCAAGGCCTCAACCTCAATCAAGGATAAACACGCAGCTTTGGAAAAGTTCAACTCTGTTGTTACCCCATTGAGTGGTACTCCAAACAAGGATGCCAGAAAGTTGGCAAAGGAGATTCTCGGTGAGGAGTTATACTTCAACTGGGATGCTCCAAGAGTTAGGGAAGGTTACTATAGATACCAAGGTGGAACCCAATGTGCAATCAACAGAGCCAGGGCATATGCTCCATACGCCGACATGCTATGGATGGAATCCAAACTTCCTATCTACGAACAGGCCGAAGAGTTTGCCGCTGGTGTCAAGGCCAAATATCCAAACAAATGGCTGGCATACAACTTGTCTCCTTCTTTCAACTGGAACAAGGCAATGTCTCCAGAGGAACAGGAGACTTACATCAAGAGACTAGCCTCTTTGGGTTACATCTGGCAGTTCATCACCTTGGCCGGTTTGCATACAACCGCATTGGCCGTTGACAACTTTGCAAGGGACTACCAAAAGATTGGAATGAAGGCCTACGGTCAAAACGTGCAGGCCAAGGAGATCGAAGATGGTGTTGAGGTTGTCAAGCATCAAAAGTGGTCTGGTGCTACTTACATCGACAGTATCGTCAAGCTGGTTACCGGTGGTGTTTCCAGTACCGCTGCAATGGGCACTGGTGTCACCGAGAATCAATTTGCCAAGGAGTAGTAATCTCTTTTCTTGTCTTCATTTTATTCAATTTCTCCTATTTATTACTCTGTCTTTATTAGTTTAACTAGCCAGCTAACCATCTACCACTCGACCAGCCAAAATAGTAACGTTGTAATTGTCACGTGTAGTATGTCCAAGCTCACAATTAGTGAAACCAAAATGACAATGAGACTCAGAACAACCGATGAAGAGCTTGCTTCATTGGCCAACACCACGGGTGAGGACACCGTTGACCTGTTGACTTGCCCATTGAGAGTTCCATTGCCACTGTCAACGGCACCCTCGGACACATCGTCATACCCAACAACCTGGTAATGCCCATTGCTTCCAACTGTAGAACCACGCATGGATCTACCGCCTCCTCCATCACCATCTTTCAATCCTGCAACGGAAACTTGCAATGCTTGAAAGATTCTTCTATTTTCCGCATCCTCTTTCAACCTGTCACTCAGATCCAATATTCCTCTTTCCAAATCATCCTCGGATGGCCAACTTTTAACGGTAACGTGATTCATTCTCTGATGACGGTCATCCCCGTTCAATCCTGGAGCGTGCAAAGTCATGCCTGTTCCAAAGAAGGGATCCTTTGATGGATCGTAGAGGTCCTTGGCACACATTGACGTTAGAAGATCCATTGTGTTCTTGTTCTATCTTGCTGGTTAGTACTGGGTCTTCGTTTGTAGATTCATCTTAACAAAGCACTTACGTATTCTGGACAGTAGTTGATACAAGCCGATAGGACGGCACCAATGTAGTAACACTTGCACACTTCGTTTGCCGAAGTGCAACATTGGTATCCACTCTTTGCCCTTTCGTGACATTCCAGGTAATGTCCTTCTTCCTTTTTTATAACGTGTTAGTACAACCATGACAGTGAATTGCTGTATAAGGGACGGGGTGAAGACTCACACATAAGGGTCCACATTCCAGGAAACCTTCTGCCGTTAGAATCTCTGATGAACGGGCAGATGATAGACAGAGACAGAGTATGATTATTGATCTCACTAAATGTTTCATACTGTTTTGTTGTGTGTTTGGCAAAAGAACATGAAGATATTAGGTACGGTAAGAGAAAGACAACAGGGAAAGAAGACTTTATCCTCTTTTTATTAAAAAATCGGCATTACGTAATAGATTACCCAGCAGATGATTCAACTCCACCGTTTTCTTTTTTGACTCACCCTCCGGGCATCCAACAAAGAGGAGCAACAACACTGCACAGTACGGACAAGACAAGAAAACTCCTTCTTATCTTCTCGGAGAACCACAACAGATAAGAGACAAAGTCCGGTATACAATAATCATTAGACAAGAGCTGATAGACAAGGTGATAGCATACCGGATCAGTATTATAATAATCAAATACTCTTTCCACCATCATTTCCCGTCGCATGTCTTGTTAATCTTCCTTCAATATTACATCAACATACCTGTTTCAACCCTTCATAAATGCCAACTCTGAAGACAACAAGAAACAGTTCTTCCTCAGAGGGAAGTCCCAGCAATCACCATGATTTGGGGTCCAAGAGCCTTGCAAGCGGTACAACCAGCCTCATCAGAAAGAAACTTGGCTTCAAGGATGAACTACAATGGAAAAGATTCTCTTCACGAAGGTTACAACTAGTGGAACTGCTATCGATGAGTTCCAAAAAGGCAAGCGAACAAGATGCAGAAATCAGAGTTTGTGCAAAGACCCTCATGAAGGAGTTTGGATTCCCCGATCAGTCCTTGCCCGATTTCGACAAGCTTGTTAGAATGGCCATCCAGAGCGTTCGAAGAAACAAAAAGAGATCCGAGAGGAGAATGGCTACCAAGTCTTCGGACGAAACGGAGAATCATAACACTGGAGGCGGTACCGGTAACAACAATAATAACAGCAACAACAACAACAGCAGCAGCAACGACGACGAGAAAACTCCACCACGATCAAGCGAGTCATCTGATCATCTTGATACAAAGAGGATCAAGATAGATAACAACAATCTGAAGTTCTTATCCGAAATCATGATAGATGAAGAAGAAGCCAATTTCAAAAAGAGATACTCCAAGACTATAGACATTGCCGACAATCCTGAGGTGGCTTCAAAATTGGCCATCAATTCCTTAGTGACCCCAACTTTTCATAATGGCGGTGTCAATGGTAGTGGCAACAACGGCAGCAGCATTATGCCCAACAGAAGCAGCGACTTCTTACCATCCATCAGGCGACTAAACTTTGATAGTGAATTTGTGAACGCTGCCAACCAGTTACTCTCGTGCATCAAGAAGTCAAGGAGTTGTTTTGAGTTCACAAACTCCTCAGGGAATGGTAGCGTTTCCTCTTCGACAGTTGGAAGAAACTACGACATGATTGAAAATCTAGGGTCTACTTGTATCACCGCATCGATCACACTCACTTTAGAGAAGTGGTTTGAAGACCTACTATTGGACTCTGCCTCATATATTAAGTTGAAACTCAACGGAGATCTGATACTCAGTTCTATCATCAAAAATTTGGACAAGGATTCGATAGAGGTGAATAGACTAAGCGACTATGTTGCCTCTCAATTGTTCAAGAAACTTGTTGGTGCTTGCGTCAAGGATTTTGGTTTCAACACCATACTTTATCCACTCTGTGACATCTATCACAGCTTGTTGCTGAAGGATTACCCGTTGATCACAAAGCATAACAAAAACCAGCATCTCCATCTGCAATCGATGAACTCCTTGATGCTGTCGTCATCCGTATCCATAGCACCACCATCCACAACCGCAGAAGTGTCCCCTCCGGTGACAGGCTCATCATCACCTGCCGATTCTCTTCAGCATCATCAATTCCAGGGATCATCTGTGATTGACTCGACAATAAGCAAACCTGCCCTTTCCTCGCTCTTACCAATGCATGTTTCGTCAAACTTGGGTTTGAATAGTAACACGCCTTCTACGCCATCACTCCCGCTAGGTTCCTCAAGAGTCCCACCAAACTTGTCTTCGAGCTACGAGTCTTCATCACTCTCTTCCCCAAGCAACATCTTTTCTTCGAGCGCCACCACCAACAACAATGATGCACAGTCGGAATCGCTAATATCTGTGATCATCAGTTTCAATTCGAAAGAGCTCAAGTTCATCTTCCCATCGCTATCGTGCTCTCCACCGACACTTCTAGAGTTACTCACCAATTGTAAGCCGGCATTCGGAATCATCAACACCAACAGAATACTCAAAATTAGAAACAGAGAGACAAGAGTGATACTCAACACCGATTTTGATCTCGAGAAACTATTTAGCATAACTAGAAACAAAGCAGACAAGGTGATTGAGTTGGAACTGATATATCCAAACGTTCAAGACTACCTCAACTTGAACTACGAATCTTCAGTATCCTCACCGTCCAGTTCACTCATGAACACGAGAAGCAATACCGAAATGACAACGCTGATACCACCGTTGAGTTCGACTCCAAGCTTCTCCGGTACGAATGGGAGCCAGAATAGTACTACGGCAACTTCTGTGGAATCAAGAGAACCGATTTTCCCACTTTTGCATTCTCTCAACATTCATAACCCCCATCCTCATCTACTTCCGCTGCATAAGCTTGCCAACTTGGACCAGGCTCAAAGCCATACCGGTGGTCGTGGTGGCGAATCACAAGTTCATAGTAGGCTTCCGTTTATGAAGTTCCAACCGTTGCTTTGATGTATATATCACGAATGTAATTATTTTTTGGGGTGATCAGCGTATTGTCAAGATGATATTAAGTTGTAGAAAAGAAATAATTGACTGAAGTAAAAGTAAAACACAGATGGGGTGCAATGGTTTTGTTGTAGACTGGTCCGGCCAGTTTGGTCCCACCAGGGGACAACAGAAATTCAAAATAAAGGGGAAAAAAAATTAGAATGGATTTCCAAAGTAAAAGAATGGGAAATCACATGTATGTGAAGAGAGACGCAGTAAATAGAGAAAGAACGAGAGAAAAGAAAGAAAGAAAAAAAAACGCAACACATAGCAAAATCAAAGAGACCGAAGATCACAAAAAATTAACACAAGCACATTTGGTAGCAATGACCAAAAAACCAAAAAGAATCGTCAAGACTTCAACTGGCTTTCAAGTTGCTGATTGCATTGATCATCTCCCTAGCAACCTGTCTCTCCTTCACCAACAATTCATCCTCTTCCTGTTTCTGTTGCTCCTCGTGTTCGTGCTCGCGATCCTCCTCGAGTTGCTCTTCCAAACCTCTAGGAACGCCTTCTCCTTCTCTGATTCTCTTTTTCAAATCATGACTTTTCAAAACCAGTTTTGCCAACTTGTCAAACCTAACAACTAGATTCCTCCCTTCAAAGTCAACCCCATTCATCAGTTCGATGTAGAAGATGGAATCGAGTAAGCCAGAAGTGTAAGCTATTGCAAATCCTTTGGATTGACCGTTCAACTGGGTCTTCAACTGGATTTTCAGCTGTGAATGGTGTTGAAGCTGTTGCTGATTTTGATGAGCCAACTGAACTAGTCGCTGATTGATAAAATGGTGTAGTGAACTCGTTGTTGATTGGAATGGGATGTTTCCTATGAATAGTCTTGTTGGTGACACATGCCTCTTTGGATTGTACACCATTAGTTCGGACGTTGGCCTTGCATTATCGTCCACTGATGATGCCGATGAGGAGATGGTAGAAGCTGTTGGTGAAGAGGGGCTTTGCTTGTCTTCCAGGTTTTGTTGATGCTGTTGGTAGCTTTGGTACTGGTAAAACTGTTGCTGTTGCTGTTGCTGTTGCTGCTGTTGGCGATAGAAGAATGGAGGACGAGGAAGATTGTTTGGTGCGTACTGAAATGAGGGTGCCTGAGTCGTTTGTGGGTTTGCATAATAACGTTTGCTGACTGAACGGTACTGATGTTGTTGAGGTCTGTTGGAACCTTCATCGTCTTCAAACTTTGGGTTTAGAATGGAAGAGTAGTTATTGCCCAGCTCGTACCTCTTCTGGTGACCTCCACTGTGGTGCTGGTGCTGTTGATGCTGCACAAAACCAACGTTAGTATTAGGGTATTGAACGTACGGGTTTGGGTATTGTGGATAAAAACGTTGCTGTTGCTGTCTTTGCTGCTGTACAGGGTACGTCTGTAAAGACTGCGATCTGGCGTGATGATGGGGTCTGTTCTTGAAGGACATATTAGAGTCGTCATAGTTCATGCTGGTATTATCAGAGCTCCGGGTATAGGCACCACTACTATTATTAGGCGATGGATAGTTGTACCCAGGGTATTGCAAGCTGTTTTTGAACGTCGAAGTCGATGTCTTTGCAGGTGAAGATGGCGATGGCGATGATGCTGATGGCGATGAGGATATTGACGGATCATAAGCCGTGGTAGCATCAGATGCACGTTGCGGTGGCAACGGAGGGAGTGAAGCGGCGGCGGCAGCGTAGACTGAAGGGGAGGACGATAATGGATGATTCTGATTACGGGAAGAAGAAGCTGGATGTACAACTGGCGGTGCAACTGCCGTTGCAGTTGCTGAAGCTGGTGAAAAGGTATACGAGAAGGAGCGTTGTTTGTGGTTCAAATTGTAGTATGGAGTCGTTGTTTGCTGCTGCTCGTACGGTGGTGGATAATATGGCGCGTAGTATGGAGATGGAACAGGTGCCATTTGGGGAGCAAGTGCCATTGAACCTGGCGGTGGCATGAACTGATAGTTGTAGTACCCAGGGGCCGGACCACCACCACCTGGGTGTAGTGATTGCTGTTGACCTGGAAAAGGAGAAGATGCGGATGTTGAGGATGCTAACGATTCCCCTGGTTGGTCAATTGGCTGGTTATCTTCACTGTTCAATGGCATCTGCATTGGTGCAGGAGGAGGATAGGGGTAGTAATACTGCTGAGGCATCATAGGTGGCAGTGCGGATGGAGGAATGGGAGGTGACTGGATTGCTTGTGGTAATGGTGGTGGTGGAACTGTCATTGACGAAAGAGGAGAAGTTGGAGGTGAGAACCCACCTGTTGAAGTTGGTGGAGGTGGCTGCTGGTGGTTGCTTTGAGCCATGCTACACTGCAAAATCAGTCCGTTAAAGTTGTAACCGTTCAACCCATTGAGCACCCTTAAAGAGTTTGCGTATCCTCTTACAGTAATGGATGACCAGCAAAGTTGGCTTCCTGCAGCCTTGTACAACTGAAAGTTGAGAATGAAGTAGTTATAGTTGTTTGTGTAGTCAGTGCCTCTCATAAGTGAAAGTATCAACTGTTTCAAGTTCCTCTTGTTAGTGGACCTGGATGGTAAGTTGTAAATGCACAGATCAAAAGTATCTTCATATGGATTTCCAGAGGACCCACCTCCAGGGTAGAACTGTGGCTTTATTGAAACTGTTTCATGATTCTCTTTTTTTCCAACTGCCGATTGATCGTTTTCTTCTTCTGCCTCTTCACCTGTAGACGGGTACTTATCGATTGATGGTGCCTGAATTGAAGGTGGTACCATTGTCATCATCATCATTCTTCCTCCGGGATTATTGGCGGCAGCGTCCAGATTGCTTGGGACCACGGATGGTAGCGGCTGTGGAGGATAGTAGAAGGAGGAAGATGAATGGTAGTATTGGGATGTTGGCTGTGAACTGGTTCCAGTCAAAGCTGGCGATGCTTCCTTTTCCATTTTGTCTGACTGATTATGAGATGATGGCGATGACGATGATGGTTCTGATCCTGGTGATGATGCTTCAGTCACCGCACCACCGCCATTATCAGTCTTTGAAACGTCTATTCCAACACTGGGAGTGGTTTTTGCAACATCAATTAAATCAGTTCCATTATCCTGAAAAGCGGAGCCTTTGGCTTTGAAGCTACTGCCACTGTTTGAGTGCTGATGCTGCATCTTCTTGGCTATTCCTATAACCGAACAGTTCAAATTGAACCTTCAGTTATTGTTCTGATTTATTGTGATTGTGATTGTGTGGGGTGTGTACAATTATTGTATGTACTGAGTATGTGCCAAAATTGTAAAGGAAAAGTGGCTAGATCTGTTGATCGTTTATTGTTGATGTTGTGATGATGCAATGTGGTGATGATCTCCTGTGCTTCTTCACAGTGCTGTTGTATGCGTCTTTTCCCAGCGATGCTCAATCCTTCCTTACCAGTGGATGGGTGCTTCTTCTACCCTTGTTTTTCTCTTACAATTTGATTCTACTGAGCTTTAATTGTATCAGAATTCAAAACACCATTGAAGGTGACCATTGAGTATGAACACAACACAATCTCATCCCATCCCTTCCCTTCTCTTCCCTGCCAGGGGCTTATCTTTCTCCTCTTATCGCTACCATACCGGTGTGGCTGGTGCACGATGATTCAGGGCCCAATGGTGTGGCTGGTGCTTATATTCAACACAGATTGTTGCTACGTCCAAACCCAATTGCAATTTGACCAAGACCAGAGAGCAGTTGATAAACACCCACCCACATCTTGATGTTTAGCGTTAATTCAGCTTGATCAATTTCGTGGAACTTTTGTATTTTTAGTGAACGTTTCGAAAGAGGGGAGAGGAGGAAGACAAAGAAAAGGAAGAAAAACAAAACAATCAAAACAGAGTTGAACTTTTCGTCTAGAAAAGAAACACTACAATATAATACACTTATTCTATTCACAAAACTGTCAATTCAGTTCTTCAAACCACCATCATCTTTCAACTTCTTCTGTTCTTCTTAGACTTTGAAACTCCATTTTCCTTTCTCTGTGGGCCGGCACCTTCAACCTTCTTTGTAACAGTACCATATCCCAATTCCTGAGCTATTGAGGATTCAAACGAAATTCCAAACTTTTCTATTCTTTTCAAGCTCCTTTCCAAGAGTGGCAGTTCGTTCTCATTGCCAAACTTCTTGGCCCTCTGTATCTTCCTTGTCAAATGCTGCACTGCTGCCTCTTTCAACTCTTCAATTGTGATCTTCTTTGGCGTGGTGGCAGAAGAGGAAGTAGGAGAAACAATAGGAGGTGTATCTGCTGAAGTTGTAACAGCAGGAGTTTCAACGACTGCTGCAGGTGGAGGTGGAGGTGGTGAGGTGGCAACGATAGGTTCAACTACAACAGGTTCAACTTCAACAGGTTCACCTATGGAGACAGGCTGATCGACTGGTTTTTCCTCTTCAACTTCTTGATCATCATTGTCCAATTCTGCATCTATCTTGTCGGATTCTTCCAACCTTGCTATAAGGTCAGCCTTGACACCGTTGATTGGCAGGCCTCTGGTCTTGAGAATGTCTTTCAACTGTGTGACCGTTTGGCTTGTATATGAGGACATGGTTGGTGGCTATAGTTAAATATGTAGACGCAATTGAACTACACTTATTGGTGAATGATTTGATACAGTTTGTTCTCTGTTGAAAAGTATTGATGTTCAAGTATCCATTCTAAAGTGAGCAAAGCAAAACAGATGTTGTTGTGTGGTGACAGTTGTCCACGGTGTACTATTGACACTTACTTTATACTATTGAAACAAATGGCAGAAAATTTAACTACCTTTAAGATAGGGTACACGACATATTATCTCTCTGCTGCGTTGGCGAATTTGAACTAAATTTGAACTGAGTTGGATTTGAATCGTATATTACTCTTACAAGGATTGTTGTTGTGTCAATATTCGGTAGAATATAACCACAATCCTTTAATCACAACGACACAGATGAGCGAAACAGTTGAAGTCTCCGAAGAACAGCAGTCCTTGGCCCCGGTTCAGGTGTTATACTGCAACATCTGCACCTTCCCCGTTGAATACTGCGAGTTTGGCAAACCTTTCAAAAAGTGTAAGAAATGGATTGAATCGGCACATCCTGATGTCTACGCTAGGATGTACGCTGATGCAGAAGGTGGATTGCCCGTCTCTTCACTTTCAACAGAAAGAGAGGAAAAGATGTCCCAGTCATTGGCAAAGATGCAGTTGAAAGAGGAGAGAAAGATGGATAAGGAAAGAGAAACCTTGGAGAATTCAAAGGTGCTCATTAAGAGAATCCAAAGGACAAAGCACAAACATATCATCAGTATTGCCGGCCTAGAGGTGTTTGGTATAGATTTGAAAAAATTGGCAAAGACTTTTGCATCGAAGTTTGCAACGGGTGCAAGTGTCTCCAAGAACGTTGAGAAGAAAGAAGACGAGGTGGTCATTCAAGGTGATGTTGGAGATGAAGTTGAAGTTTATTTAAACGACCTCTTGAAAGAGAAAGGATTGGAAAACGTCAAGATTGAACAGGTTGCTGAGAAGAAGCCTAAGAAGAAGACGACAACTGCTCCATGATCGATTGATCGTTCCATCCGTCCAGTACCTTTCTAATGACTATTCTATTGACTGATATGTATTGACTAATGACCAATTGTACGCTTTCTTTACCTTTGTTTTGTTTGTAGTTTTTATCTTTTATCAACCACCAATCAATCCATCCATGTTGACTGATTCATCAATCGTGAATTGTTCATTGGATACACCTCTGCACCGCCTTTACCAATGCAGGTGAAAAATTGCTGGAAATCCTGAAAAAGATTCGAAACCGTTGGATTTTAACAGGGCAAACCCACATGATTCATCAAAATCGGACTTTGATTTGAGTAAGTTGCATACAGATCGTGAATTACAGCAAAGGGCAGATTGCTTCGGGGCAAGAGTTTATTAAGAAAGTCTTTTTATACAAGAAGCAAACGGTCCCGTCATCAACCTGACCATTCTTCATACTTTTCCGCTGCATCTACAGAGAGACCAACAGCAGCAACAATATTTCAAACATGTCATTCAACGATGTTTTGCAAAGAGGTGAAGACCACCTCAAGGAAAACAGACCTCAAAACTCAAAGTTATGGAACGCATTCTCTCAACTGACGGCGATGACAGTCGTTGGAATCTCCAAGATTGTTCTAAATGCATTCTACGACGTTAAAGTGAAAGGTTTAGAAAACTTTGATCAAGGGTTGGCAAAGGCTCGTGCACAGAACCGTGGATTGGTAACTCTAATGAACCACATGTCCATTTATGATGATCCTTTGGTATGGGGGTGTCTTCCATGGAGATACTTCTATGACTTGGACGATATAAGATGGGGTTTGGGTGCCGCCAATCTTTGCTTTAACAGTAAGGCATCATCAACATTTTTTTCGTTGGGTAAGATTCTACCATGTGAAAGAATGGGAAGGGGACCATTCCAAGATTCTCTTGATGCTGCAATTAGAATTCTGTCACCTGATGATACCCTAGATATGGACCATATCTGGCAAGCCGACAAAGTCAAGACCAAGCTTTATATCGATTCCCAAACGATCGATGCGATGCCATTGTTGGATCAGATGAAATGTTTCTATTCTCCTAAGTATACTCCACCTGTTCTTCGTTACAAGACCAACTGGCTGCACGTTTTCCCTGAAGGTTACGTTTGCCAGTTAGAAGCACCACATAACAATTCGATGAGATTTTTCAGGTGGGGAACTGCAAGGCTGATCTTGGAACCAACCGTGACGCCCGTCGTTGTTCCAATCTTTGCAGATGGATTCGAAAAAATCATTCCGGAGGGAAGAACCAAGGATTTGGCAGAGAGTGTTCTGCCTAAGAATATGGGTGCTACAATCACAGTTAACATAGGCAGAGCGTTAGACGATTCGGTTATCGAATCCTTCAGAAAGGAATGGAGGGATCTGTGTGAGAAATATACGGATAAATTGACGCCTAATGATATGCCATTTGAACTCAAGTTTGGCAAGGAGGCCAAGGAGTTGAGATCTAGAGTGTGCGATTATTTGAGGGAGCAGGTTGCCAAGTTGAGAGTGGAGAATGGATTCGAGGAGGAGGATCCAAGATTCAAGTCCGTGGAGTTCTGGAAGAGATATACCGGTTCTAAAGGTGAGAGCGATCCAGACATTCGTTTTGTGGGATTGAACTGGGCAGTTAAAGAGTACCAGAAGTTCATCAAGAGGTATGACGAGTTTGGTAACGTCGTTGAGGATGGCACCGAAAAGACTTGCGAGAGAAAGAAGTGAGTGTGTGAGTGAGCCCACGAAACGAAACGAAACGAACATGAAACGAACATGAAACGAAAAGACAGACGTATAGGTGGTATCTATCTTGTATATAGAGATGTATTGTTGTATATACCGTTGAAGAATCTGTAAAGTGAAACTAATTATCCTTATTTCAATTGAAAGAAAACGTCACGTGTTCACACACACGTGAGTATATGCGGCTCATCTGATTTTTCCCCAAATTCTTCCCCGCTTTATCTAATGCTCTTCCAAGGTGACAATTGCAAGGAAGAAGAACATCAACAGTATTCAAAGGAGCCTTAGATGTCACAACGATGCCATTGAGAGCTAAAATTTACTATAGAAGAATCATATAGACCCATTGGAACAGTATAGCGCCTTTTGAAAGGATCGAACTGGGGGAACAATTAGACACCAGACAGCGACAGAAGCAATATACACACAATCATGTTAAGAGCGTCAAGACTGGTATTGACCAGGAAATATATACCTGCTGGACGACTTCTCTCAAGATCCAGCAATACTTCCTCTCTCAGAATTGCATACAGACATATAGCTACTCTGATAAACATAGAACCACGCCTGATTGCCCTTTCAGTGCAATTGACTACACCTGTCCCAACAAGTCGACAGATCAGACACCAATCCAACTCCTCACTGTCCACCGAACAGTTGGAAACTTCAAAAATCATCAAGAAGTACAGGGGAGACTTAAAATCAATCCTAGCTTCTTCTACAATGGCCCCGAGATCAAAATCAAAGAGGTTGAAATCGATTCTGATGGACCTAATATATTACCTGCCGTCAAACAGCTTCCCAAAGGAGGACTTGCCGTTCGTCAATAGAGTGATCAATCTTATAGACTATGATGGAAGTCCTCCAGACACGTTATCTGCCAATGAGATGCTGCTTATTCTAGGAAGCGTACTCAATGCTATCACTTTGGAGGACGTGAGATACGTTGATTTCTTCCCAAGGTTTTACAACCGCTTGAGACTCACTGATGAGTATGCAAACGATAAAAGCGTCAGATTGAGACTTTTTGAAATCTTTTTGAACTATGTCATGCTGAACGAAAAGGGAGAAAAGAGAAGCTTAAACGTTAATAAGATTCTGGATGCCTTTGTCAAGGAGGAGAAAGACCTCAAAGATGATGATGTCTCCCAGGAGGTTGTGCGTATCACTTTGGAAGCTTTCAATCTTGTTGCTCCGGATACCACAACCGTGGTTAAGCTAGCACAGCTATGCAACGGCTTGAACGACAAGGCCTTATCTGACGACATCCTTGCAAACTTTTTCCTTGCTGGAGATGAAGAAATTGGAACCGACTATGAGGAGAATGAGGTTAGTAACAACTTGTTAAAGCTATTGGACTGCATCGAAGAAAAGACAGATCCACAGAGCAAGCTACCTTTGAGCCAATACATCAATCTTCTCTATTTTGCATCGAAAAACTCATTTGATGAATGTTCAATCAAGATCATGGCCAATCTATCAAAGTTGACCAACGAATTCACCAACTTTGAACTTCTCGATAGCATCAGGAACGATGAGCTTTTGGCCGTTGTGTCATCGGCCCTCAAATTTAACAATTATGATGGATGTGCCACTAAGATCATACAAAATTTGATTCTCAAACATGATTTTGCCGAGTTTTCAAGACCTGAGTGGTTAGCGTATGCCCAGTTGAAAATCTACGACGATGCTATATCAACCGAGGATGGAACCTCTGCTTTTTTGATACTAAAGGACATCAACGAAAAACTCTCAAAAGAGTATCACAGGGACTATCAATTGAACGATATTGAAACTTATAATGTTGCAATAGAGATGTGTTGCTACTCGAACAAGAGTATCAGCTATGTTGAAACGTTCACCGAGGTTTACGATCTTGAGAATGGGCTAGATAGAGACTCGCGCTCCTTTGGAACTCTTATTGAGCATCATCTAAGCAAAATGGGCGACTATGAAGAGGCAGTGGACTTGTTCGAACGCTCTTTGAAGGAATCTGTCGCATGGGATGAAGACTATGGTGGAATGTATATGCTTACTTTGTTTAAGCTGTTGAACGTGTACAGTGAGAAGGAGGATCTAGTTGATACTTTTGCTCTTTACAAGAAGATACAAAATTTTGGTTATCGACTAGAGAAGAAATGCTTATCTGGATTGATCAACAAGATGCTAGGTGGTAACTATGCCGATGAAGCTTGTGCAGTTTTTAGAATGGAAAGTGACGGTTTGAAAGAAGGAGAGAAGTATAGCGTTGAAAAGTACAAATCATGCTTTGACCATTTCCATCACTACCTAATCACGTCAACTGCCGATCTTGAAGAAAGTTGGAGACTATACGAGTTTCTAGACAGGACGTTTGAAATTCCTTATGAATACTATCCTGCAATGCTACAGTTCTGCATTACCGTTGAAGAGCCATACCAGGCACTAAAGATATTTGCAGATATGAAAAGGCTAAGCAAAGAGTTCAAGCTTGCACCTCCAAACGAACAGATCTACACGTACCTTTTCAAATCCTTCGGGAGGTTGGGTTACGATTCAGGCGTGTTTAAACTCCACCTAGCAATGAAGATGGACATGTACATTAATTTAGACATGAAGCTGTTGAATGCACTCATGGAGGCATACAGTGGAATTGAGGACCCATTCAAAGTGAGAGATGCTTTCAATCTATCGTTGTCACTTCCCAGGGAGCATGGAACAAACGACGAGAGTTGTTACTGGATGTTGAAGTCGTTGAAGTTTGCCTCGTTGCACCATGTGAGACAGTTCTATTTCAACTTGTCCCAATATGAAATGATACCCGATTCTCACATGCTTGGTGAGTTTTTGATTGCCAACTGTTACAACGAGCAGTTTGGATCCGCGTTTGAAATACTCTTGGACAATTTTGAAAATGGGAATGCCCATCTCATCGATAAGAAGGTGATCAAGTCATTCTACAACTGGTGTGATAACGAAGAAGTTAGAGGTCAGTTGGAGACTTTTTCAAAGGAGAACTATCCCCAAATTTGGAGTGAGTTGCAAAGTAGTGGCGAGTTGGGACCGGGTGGGAAAGAATTTGAAGCACCTTCTTTGTCTGAAAACTCATACGAGGATGCTCCGTTTGAGATTGTCTCGCTTCCCAAATGAACAGTTTCTTTCAATTTATAGATACATAGCTATGCAGACAACTGCTAAAAAAATAATAATAATTGCATCACGATTTTTTCATCAATGCTTGTCCCATATGGGTACCGTTGACTTTGGTAGCAAAACGTAAAGAACTTAGAGTCTCGTTGAAATGCTTGTTGTCGCATGAAACATTCACAAACATCAACGTTTTGGAGCTTCCACCCAACGAATACTGCAGCATATAGGTCAGTTTTGAGTTTCTGTATGGAACGTGAACGGTTTTGTTCACCAGTGAGTTGATGACATCACCCAGAGAACTCAACGATCTGTTGATCGACTGAGTCTCTTTCAACCTGTCTCCAGTGACAAGCGACAGTGAGATTCTTTCGGAGCCAGCCAAATCCACCAGGTTCAACCTTCCGTCGACTGTTTCACCAGTTGAGTAGTTCTGGCCTTTTAACTGTATGATGAATATAGAGTGGGATCTAGAAGACCTCTGATTGGAGTTTGTGAATGCAGTCATTCTATTCTTGTTTGCAACTTTGAGAATATCGTTCACTTGCTGTGGATCGGTGAGCTTGATCGTTGTAATTCCCGTCACCATTGTAGTGCGAGATGTTTCGTCGTGCTTGATCTCGTGCTTGATCTTATCCAGATTCTTCACGTACGAAGGAGTTGCAAGATCGTTTATGTTTTCGTTGTAAATCTCCAAGAATTGACCAGAGACTTCAAAACTCCACCCGGCATCCTGGAGCACCTGTAGCCTGGAAAAGATCTGATTGACCGACCGCGGAATCAAACCGTCTCCTGGATTTGACATGGTGTAGGTCTTTCCCGAACCCGTTTGCCCATAGGTAAATATACAAACGTTGTAACCATCCAGAGCGCTTTGGACAAGCTGAGAAATTTCCTCAAATATCTCAGAGTTATCGGAGTCCATGCCGAATACCTTATCAAATCCAAACCTATAGTTTTTCAGCTCGGATTTGTTGTTGTTGTAAGTGAGCTGGGTTCTATTGGCAGGTTTGGGCTCCACAATAGTGATATATTCTTTTCCGTCATTGTAATCAGCCAATGTTGAAGCTGTGACGCCAAAGCATGTATTCTCACTGCAAGGCTTGAGCCTACAGAAGACTCTAGTGTTTCCCTTCAACTCTTGTAACTCGTTGTGCAACTTTCTTCGCAGGTTCTCTTCATTGTGAATCTGTACTTTCAAAGTAGCAGCACCGGTACCAAACTCTTTGGAATCATGGCGAAGCTTTTCAAGGGCTGTAACGTTTTCTAGAATTTGTGACCTTAATTCGGAAACTTCCAAATCAAGAGCTGGTATATCATCCTCAAACTTTGTGGAGCTCTTTTGTTTTTTGTCAACTTCAACGGTTAGTTTCTTCTCTAGAAGCTCATTCTTTTCCAAACTCTTGATGTATAAATTCAAGTCTCTTTCCAAGTTTTCACTCTCTGTACTGATCAGATCCAGTTCACTCGCCAGTTTGCTTCTTTCAGTATCCACCTGAAATCTGTAGGTTTCCAGTTTCAGATTCAGCTCATCTTTGTATGCTTGTTGTTCTTCCACTAGCTGAGTATCCAGCGATTGGCAAACATTGGTCATGTCTTTCAACTTGGAGTTCAGTAAAGACTCTTCCTTGATAAATTCGTCACGTTTCCGCACTGCCAACCTTTCAAATTCGATTTCGTGATTCTTGCTGAGTTCATCAATCTTACTGTCAAATTCAGCCTCTGTCTGTTGCCTGAACATGCCAAATTCCTCTTTTGAAGCTTCCACCTCCAATGCCAGTTTTGTCTCTATAGCTGTCAGCTCTTCCTCTCTAGTGGCATATGCCCTGCGAAGACTCCTGTACTGACCATTGAGCTTCTCCAGCTCCAATTCCAACTCTGGTAGGTCAGACTTCAACCCCCACAGCTCGGTACTCAACCGATCCAGCTCATTTTGACTCTGTTCCTTGAGACTTTTCGTATCTTCCAAAATGCGTTGTTTTTCCTTGATGATCTTCTCCAACAGGTCTTGGGTGTTCCTAGGCTGTTTCTTGACGGGAGAGTTGCCAGGTGAAAAGTTCTCTCGCCTCGTGTTCCTGTGTGGTGGTATTCCCGCCATGGCGAATCCGTACAAAGTATAGAAGCAAACTGTTTACAGGAAGACAATGTGACACTTCAACAGTAGGATTGAAGAGTAATAGATCGTTGGGTTTTGAAGACACGAATGCTGTTTCCTCACACTCTTGTTAGTATGTTCGTTATCTGTGTCTAGATCACATTTGCAGTAATGTAAACAGTCGTCGCCACAGTCGCTATCCCAAGGCGCGTCGCTGAGGTAAACAAAGCTGTACGCGTACGCAAAGACGCTCTTTTGGTTCCTGTATGCTCTAAAGAGAGCCAAAACAATCGTTTTTCCATCTTTTCTTGTCAATCATCGATTTCTAAGATCTAGAAGGGACGATCGAAGTTTATGTGCTAGAAACTTCCCTTGTGAATAGCGAGCAACCTGGATAATGAAGATTGCCAGGCTGGCCTGGTACGTGCCCGCGTGCCCCCGGGGAAGGATTGCGGCCAGTCCTGGGGGGATTTTGCCGGCGGTCAAACAAAAGGGAAAAACGTGCTAATTATAGACAGAACGGTGTGATTTGAGGACCCTTTGCCATCTCTAATGACTCAGATACAGATCATACGCATGATAGTTATTGTTTGGAGAAGCAACAATGCTCGATATGCATCAAGAGACAATACACACGCGAGATCTTATTGTATGGATTTAATTTACCCCATATCCTATTGTTCACTTGATCCAATTTTCTTCTACGGCCATTTGTGAACGCCATAAACAACTAAGTATACTCATTCGATGGGAGCAAACCACTGACTATTCAACCGAACCGTTTTGGTCCACTCAAAACACTCTATAACAGCGACAATTTGCGAAAGAAATCTTACTTACAAAGAAACCGAGTATACAATGACCATTTACATACGGATATAAATACAATATTGTAATAGTATTGGGGTTATAATAACAAGAGTTAAAGGTTATAATCCGTATATTATCGTAGTTGTTACTTGTTTTCCCTAAAAAAGCTATGGTATATACTAGAAAGTATAACACCTGAAAAAAGGGGAAAAGAGCTTGATATAAAGAAAATGGTAAGTGAAAGCTCAGTCAGATGGTAACGTATGGACGTGGCCTAAAAGGGTAATCAGATGACTGTTTCACAAGGGCGTGGCCGAAAAGAGTAATAAATGACTGTTTCCCAAAGGAGTAAAACCATATGTAGACACGAAGGGAAAAGGCAATGGATGAAACATAGAAGCGATCCATTAAAGAGGACAAAAAGGGTAATAATAAATAAGGGAGAGGGAAAGGTAATGATCATGTCGACGGTGTCGCATGATCATCAGTAACTAATACTGGTTTGGGAAGATCGAGATAAAATAGAGTTAGAACTTTATTACAAATATTGTAATAATATTGGTACTATAATCAAAGATAATATAAGAATACCTTGAACTCTATTAGTCTCACTATTATACGATTGTTGCTTGCCCTTCTATAAAACAAGGTTGTAAGGAAGTAACCGATACAACCTTGGAAGTAGAAGTGGACAGCATTATATAGAAAGAGAAGTATGAAGAGGTGTAGTCCAAGAGGTGAAACATTGAGGTGAACCAAAGGAGTAGTAGTAAGCACGACACAGAAAGGTGAAACATAAAGGTGAAACATAAAGGTGAAACATAAAGGTGAAACATAAAGGTGAAACATAAAGAATAATGACCGAGCTGAAGATGCAGCGAGATCAGCAGTAGAAGATACCGAATTAGGAAGAGCGATCAAAATATAGTTTTCACTTTATTACAAATATTCAAAGGAGGTTGATGATGCTGTTAGCTCTGCTCGCTGCTCTGCGCACTCTGCTCTCTCCTCTATACTCTCTATGCCGATTAGCACCGCTGAGTATCATTTCTCTTTTCTCCTGATGTAGCTATATGCCCTATTGATCTCTTTAACACTAGTAGAGTAGTAGAGAGGTGGTCTTCATCTTGATCCAGTGACATGAGTCTCTGCGTGGCAGCACCATCTGACGCCATTTGCTGTGCCACAATGCGCCACACATCATTCCAGACTCTCCTGACCTCAGCTTGCTACAAAACTGACTGTACTTTCTTTGTTTCTTTCTTTGTTTATCTTCGTTTCTTCCTCAATAACTGAGACTACAGGATATCACCCAAAACAAACCCCATACATCAACTGAGTATGAACAATTTACAACTGACCAGAACTGTTAGAAGCGGCCCAACTTCACCAGATCCTTCAGGGGATGAGCTTGCTGCGTTGATGAACCAAATCGTTCAGGAGCATAGAGAGCGATCTGAACAACGAGAAGTTGAACGGACCGCTCCACTGAGAAATGCCAACAGAGTGATAACTGTGAACAATGACGAGCCAACGCCACCGTGGGCAATGGAATGGGTTCGTGAGATGGAGGAGAAAACTGATGGACATCATAAGAGAGTGATTGCCCTTACTAAGAGGTTCGAAGCTTTTGAAAAGGGTTTGGCTGATTATCTGGAGAAACTGATTAGCTATCAGGAGTTACAGTTTCGTTTCTTAAGGGAGTTTCCGGCTTGGTTCATTAAGACAACAGCTCCGGTGTTGGCAGCTATGGATCGGTTAAATCAGTGTTTGGAGAGATTCGCCGAAATGGATAGAATCGGAAGGGTTCTGGAAGACACAAGGCGTCGTAACACAGCTGCTCCTATCCTGAATGTTAAGGCTATCGACAGATTGACATTGAAACAGTGCAGAATACAGCTCAATTTGCACGGCGTGGCCTATACCAATCATGAAAGGAAGGCTCTCAAAGAAAAGCTCAGAGATGCTCTTGGCTTTGATAGTGCAAACGACATTGCATACGAATTTCACGGGTTTTCGAAGAGGAGATCTCTTTGAGGTGGCTTTATATCCATTTGCTTCTATACCCCATTTTTTGAATTGAGCTGATTGAAGGATGTCAAGAGTTACCGGAGTGTCTACAGTTGCTTTTTGGCAAAGCAGGGCGTGCTATACGTTTTTATCTTTTTGTCTGTTTATTCGACTTTTCGTTCTCTAGGTTTTCTTTGATTTTATTTTATTCTGTTACCCTTATCTCATGTTGCCTGTAAAACGAAAGCTGGGCCTAAGATGCTGAACAGTCACCGTCAGAAGCCGCCACTGTTAACGCTATCTACTCTGCTTATCATTCAACGTTTGCAGGTCTTTCTGACTGTTCATAACCGACAGCGTTGCCATGGAAACGGCATGGGACTGGTCATTTTTTCAGGGTAGGCTCTGCTCTTTGCTCTGTCGTGTTGAAAAGTGAATCAAAAATCAAAGCTCCCGCGCTCTCCACCGGGACGTTTCATATTTCTCCTCACGCCACCAGGGAATCGCTCTGCGGTGCTCCCCCAACTTATATTGGTGGTGGCATCATATATAAATTGGCATCTTTCCTCCCTTTTTTGATTGTTACTCTTCCTTTTCTCTTCTCTTTTCTTTACTGTTCTTTTCTTTATCATTCCTTAATTAACATACTTTCAAACAATATAATGAGCAGAGAAAGACCAACAAACCCATTTGGCGTGGAACCTCCAGCCAACAACTCATCAATCGAGGCTCGTCGATACTTACGAGAAGTCGAGGGGGCTGCCCGGGAGTTCTCCAGAGGTCATACGGTAGCCATGGACACAGCGTTAGGTGATGCCAGCGATTGGCTTAGATATACCG